>JWJA01005258.1:0-24126 GCA_000812885.1 Lanzia echinophila
AGTGTATATGACATGAATATGGAATGAATGAGCATATGAAATATACCATAAAAGGTACGTTCAATCAGCTTATCGGAGTGATTAAAGAAACTAATGCTGAGTCCTAGATATAGTGAGTTGGGAGAAAACGACACAAGGCAGATTATTAATGTAGCTACCAAGAACTATGTATGGTCATTAGAGTACGGTAGAATATCTTCGAAGGGCGCTCACATGGGATCCAATATGGAAGCTCTATGGGATCCTGAGGCCTAAGGTAAGGGCGCACAGTAAACCTCCACAGACGCCATAGTACAAGCCACAGAAAGAACACCACACCGGTGATCAGAGTCGTCCAGTACGAGCCGCCGAATACCCGTTGAGCAAGTTCTTGCACAGGTTTCCAAAAGCAGAAAAACATTGTGATATGGATCAGATAACTGCGGAATAGCGCTCTTATATGAGGCGAATTCAGTATAAGGGTATAGTTGTGTAATGCAAATGACAGGAAACTCGAGTCTTAACAAGAGTCGGAGTGAGGGAGAATACTGTCATAGATGTAGACAGTCTTCTCCTCCTCGATAGCGTGACTGGCACCGGTGGTGTAGCTGTCTAATTCAGGCGAGCGCTACCAGTCTTTAATGGGCCATCTTCGCCTAATGGAGTAGCTTTACAGATTTGTGCATTACCATTCAAGGTTAGACCTTAACCTTAGTGACCCCTCCATTATTTAGACGCTTATGTGCCTAGGAATACTACTGCCGACTCAGCGTCAGACCCGACCAACAATAAAAAATAAAAAAGGCGTAAAACTGCCTAGGTACATATTAGGTAGCACTCTCGGAAGTGATGAAAGATAAGATCCAATCATGCAATGCGACCCTTCGCGGAGATGTCATCCTTAACGTTGCAGCACATACAAACAAGTGTAAGGATATGTACCGTACATTTAAGTGTAAAATTAAAATGAATCACATTATTTATCGTCTGATTTTTGCAGCTCGGAAACCCAATCGCATCAGACCCTCCCTTCCAGTTACACCGAGTTGGCAAATATTACTCCCAAACAGCAATCGATATGCCGGTATGCCAATTCCCTCTAAAAAGAAATGTGGAGTAGGAATTCGTTTGCTTTCGAGGTATTCAACACCACCCGATACCTTGTACCCCAGCCGATAAACAGACTAAGAAAAAAAAGCCACAGAACACATCTCACTACTGCGCGAAGTCATCATGGTATCGCAACAAGATAGATTTGTTTCTTCCGACGCGGGAGAAGTTGTTGATAAGGCTACAAGTGAAGTTGTTGTCGAAGAGGCTTCAAGCCTGGAGCAGGAAGACCCCTTTCTTCATTCATGGCGTCTCGTGGTTGTGATCGGCTCCTTGTGTCTAGGGATTTTTCTTCTGGCTCTAGATATGAACATCATAGGCAGTGCAATCCCAAGAATCACATCTGACTTTCATTCATTGGACGATGTTGCGTGGTATGGCTCTGCTTATCTTTTGACTGTCACTGCGTTTCAGCCTCTATTCGGCAATCTATACAAATACTTCGATCCTAAGTTCGTGTATATGGGATCTATCGCACTTTTCGAACGTAAGTATATACATGCGATGGCCCAGCTATAACTGACTCGTCTTAGTTGGGTCTATTCTTTGCGCAGCATCCCCGTCTTCAAATGTTCTTATAGCAGGTCGTTCAGTGCTTGGCTTTGGGGCTGCAGGAATATACCAAGGGAGCCTAGCGATCATCAATTTTGTGGTCGAGCTAGAAAAGAGACCTATGTATCAGGGCATAGTGATCAGCTCTTTTGCAGTTAGTGTTTGCGTTGGACCTGTCCTCGGTGGTGTGTTTACGGATAAGGTCAATTGGAGGTGGTGTTTTTGGATGTACGTTTCTTCATTCGCTTTGATCTACTCACGAAATCTAACACGAGATAGAAACTTGCCTCTTGGTGTCGTTGTAATCGCAGCAATCTGGATATTCTTTCGCATTGGTTCCATGACAGACTCCAACCGGTCTCTGAAACTTTCTTCCAAAATAAAGCGCATGGACATTTTTGGAATCATACTGTTTCTAGGAGCAATATATTGCCTCTTGCTGGCTTTACAATGGGGAGGGCAGACGATGCCATGGAAAAGTTCCAAAATAATTGGACTCTTCATCGGTTTCGGTCTACTTATTATATGCTTCGGCGTTCTACAATGGAAACAAGGAGAGCACGCTACAGTTCCCTTCCGCATTATAAAACAACGGTCAATTCTTATGGGCAGTCTATTTCTCATGCTTTTTGGTATGATGAGCTTTGTTGTGGGTCGCCATTCATGCGTATTTGCTCAAAACCAAAATACTAATCAGTCTATTGTAGTACGCTTATTTTCTCCCTATTTACTTCCAGTCAATTCAGGGTGTTACGGCGATACAAGGCGGCACCCGATTCATCGCATTAGTGCTCCCACAAATTATTGGACTCATGATAACGGGAGCCATTGTGACAAGATGGGGCTACTACGTATGTTGCGGCAGAGGCTCGGTGCTAGCATGCAGCTAACTATTTCCAGGTCCCTTATATGATTGCTGGAACCGTAATTGCAATGATCGGAGCTGGTCTGCTCACTACCATTGACACCAATACTTCGACTGTTCGATGGAGTGCATACATGGTAATCAATGGTTTGGGGACCGGGATCGCCCAGCAGCTCCCCTATACAGCATTGCAGGTTGTTCTGAGGTATTCATTTGATGCTGATGTTGAGAAGAACGACGATTGCTAACTAGTGCCTAGTGAAAATGATGTTCCTACTGGAAATGGTGAGTTAACCCTAGTGAACTAAATGAGATTCGGCGTTTGCTAACGTAAATTAGCTATCGCGGTATTCACATACCAAATTGGATCGTGAGTTACATATTCAAATCTCGTGTTTCATCCTACCAACTAACTTACATTAAGTGCGATTTCGGTATCTATTGCCCAAAGTTTATTTTTGACCAGATTAAAAACAAGTGTACCCTTACACACCACGGCTGTATCTGCTTCTCAAGTTCTCAGCGTTGGTGCTACAGGTCTGCAAAGCCTGGCTGGCTCTTCACCTACAGTTCTTATGGCATTACGCAAAGCTTATGCAGATTCCATTCAACATTCTATGTATTACGCTCTCGCTGCGGCATGTTTAGCTCTCCCTTTTGCTTGCGGTATGCAGTGGTTCAACATCAAGACCATTGCGGAAGAGAGACGTAAAGTCAAAACCCAAACTAAGACCAACGAGCAAGGGAGCTCGAACGACATCCTCGCTTCCGAGAAGACCGAAAACGTGTAAATGTGGTGACGAAATGATTGGCTGCACATGTACTTATATAAAGCTCTATACTAAATGGATTGTTCAAACTTTATTGCTTCCGAATCTGCTACGTGATCCGTGGATTAATTATGAGATAGAAGCCAATTCTCGTACAATATCTATGCCCATGATCTCTTGCCCTAGCTAAACCATCCTTAGATCTCGCCCTAAAGTCTTGGAGAGGCTCATAAGACCACAAAAGTGGCTGGTCGCTGAACATACCAGATGGCAACCTAGCCTTATGAGCGAGAGCAAAATTTGGAAATTCAGACAGCTTACTAGAGTGAAGAGGACGACATCTGTATACTCGGATTAGTTATCTAAACAAGACAAGGCAAACATGATTTACTTACATTCGTGCCAGTATACTTGAATATCTCCAAATGCCATCTTCGCAATTAAAAAGGCCGCGATTAAGATGATAGAATAGATCTTAACATGTGATGTTTCTTCCCCTTTGGCAATCTTGGATTCAAACACGGATTGGGGGTACTTGATTGGAGGCCGGTCAGCGAGGACTGTTTGGAAATGCATGCTGGATTGTACACAAGACTGTAGAATTCGGGCTAGGAAAATTTCTGTAAGTTTTGGAGATTGTAGCAAGGATATATTTTCGAAGGCCGACAAAATTGGGGGCGTAGCTCCCGTATCCTCCGCATGCAGGCTAGATAAGTTGGCGTAGATGCTGCCCAAATAGGCTATGCAATTCCGAGGAATCAGTACATCCACATATGTACTGGACTGTAGTGGTGTGAGCGATTTACTTCGTACAGGGGTAGGAATGGTTTCGATTCGTAAGTATTTTCTACCTGCTAACAATCTCTTATAAGAAGAACAAGATCAGGGCACATGAATGGGAGCAAGAACACTGGGGAGCTTTTGAGCCAATAAGAATAAGCAACCAATCAAATCAATCGGTACAAAAGTAAATTATTTTAATTTGGGAGTTTTACTTTTCCCACTTAGAATATGCATTTTTAAGGTAAATATATAAGTTTTAAAGGGGTTGGGGGGAGAGAGCAAGAGAGAGGGGGGTGAATGGTTTCATTCTTATTTTTATTCTTGTTCTTATTCTTATTCTTGTTCTATTCTATCCTCTTCTCTTGAAGAGGAAGAGTAAGAGTAAGATATACTTTTAGTTCACATCTTTTTCTCGCTACACATACCCTGATAGGAAAGTAAATCAAAAAAGGGTAAAGCCAAGGGCCTACAGGGGTGAAAGGCTCTCAACTGATAACTTACAAGGTGATTAAACTCTGCGATGTAGTAATTTTATTCATTTATCAAAAACTTTTAATATAACTTGAACCAGCGAGAGTTAACTTGGAAAATTATAATATAATAAGAAATGATATTATATACTTATTTTCTATATTTATATTTTTTTATTAATAAATTAAAAGTTTATTTTATTTTATTATTATAGATTTTAATTACCTTTATATACTATTAATTAGATTTTTAAAAAAATTCTTTAACAATATTATTATTAAACTATATAAAGCACATTTATATTAAAAAAAAGGACTTCGGCAAAAATGAAATAAAATTTTGGAAGCTAGTTGTAAT
Organism: Lanzia echinophila; assembly: GCA_000812885.1. Taxonomy (NCBI): domain Eukaryota; kingdom Fungi; phylum Ascomycota; class Leotiomycetes; order Helotiales; family Rutstroemiaceae; genus Lanzia; species Lanzia echinophila. The sequence goes on from JWJA01005258.1 coordinate 4,888, forward strand.
TCCCACAATGCGCCCGACCGTAGTCATGCATCCGAAGTCTGTTCCTCGCCATTCTGCTTTTCTACTTTTTTACTTTTTTACCCCATCGATCAGATGATAATTGTTATCCATCATGTCAATCTATACATTATTTCTCGCTCTCACTCTTCCCTTATTGGGATGGGTTCTTTACGTACTTTACTGCCTAGCAGTCAATTACTCCCAAGCCAGGAAAACCGGCTTGCCGCTCGTGGTTTTACCTATTGATTCCGGCAACCCTCTTTGGATGAGTGTTGACACAACCATTCTACCATTCTTCCGACGATTGCCTTTTGGGTTCAAGAATTTCACACGTTTCAATTGGAGGGGATGGGAAATTCACGATCGATACAGAGCACATCAGGAACTTGGCGATGTATTCATTCTCGTCACGCCAGGAAAGAACTGGGTACAGCTCTGCAATGCACAAACATTGGCAGACGTATTCGCTCGAAAGGGAGAGTTTACTCGTCCAACAGAGATGCTAGAGATGCTGAACGTATTTGGACCAAACCTTGGGACGACCGAAGGACAACAGTGGCAGCGCCACCGCAAGATCACTGCTACCTGCTTTAACGAAAACACCAATGAACTGGTTTGGTCGGAAAGCATCCGCCAAGCTACTGGCATGCTCCGATGTTGGTCATCGGAACCAGGCGTCGATAGCGTTGCTGATGATACCCGAACACTGTCACTGCACATAATGTCCACCGCTGGTTTCGGCAAATCATATCCATATAAAGGCGCTAAAGAGGTGTCGACAACAAATGACTCCTCAAACTACAAAGATGCCCTGAAGGTGATTCTAGATAATTGCATCCCTCTAGTCGCACTTGGACCAGATAACCTGGACAAATGGTGGGTACCAAAGAGCTGGAGGAAGCTTCACCAGGCAACCATCACATTCCGAAACTACATGACGAGTATATACGAGGAAGAGAAGCAAGCAATATCACAACACCAGAAGCGCGGAACCAACCTGATGAGCTCACTGGTACGCGCGTCGCAAGATGAGACTAGCAAAGATGGTACAACTGGCCTGACGGAGCAAGAAATCTACGGCAATATCTTCGTTTTTAATTTTGCGGGTCATGATACCACCGCTAATACATTGGCTTTCATGATTGTATTCATTGCAACGAGGCCCGATATCCAAGACTGGATTGCGGAGGAGATTAACCATGTGTTTGGTGATCAGGACCTCGAGAGTTCATCTTATACCAACTCGTTCCCACGCTTGGAGCGTTGTTTGGCGGTTGCGGTACGTGGGATATCTATATTTCTATCTTAAATCAACCATGCAAACGAATACTTATGAGATACATGATCTAGTATGAAACAGTACGTCTCTACACACCAGTCGCGATTGTCAAGACGACGGGTCCAGAAGCCAGAACTCTCAAAGTCGGGACGGAAGAGTTCGTATTGCCACCTCATATGATGATCATTCCCAGTTATTCAGCATTGCATACCCATCCTCGTCATGTAAGTATAATAGTCTCACTCCCTGCTTCCCCCCTTCACCAGAAGGAAGGGACGCAGAGTAGAGAAAGGCGAATACTAACATCCAATAACCTAGTGGGGATCTAATTCACTAGACTGGGAGCCATCCAGATGGATCATCTCAAATCGCACCTCCACCAGCACATCCACGGCCCCCAGTATTACCGAAATACTCACTTCCGAAACCTTCCTCGAATTTCCTGGAAAAGCGAATCCCTTCATCGCCTGGTCAGGGGGAGCAAGAGTTTGTCCCGGCAAAAAGTTCTCCCAAGTGGAAATTGTTGGAGTCTTGGTCAGTTTGTTTCGCGCCCATAAAGTGAGACCTGTGTTGGAAGAAGGAGAGGATGAAGAAGCAGCGAGAAAGAGATTGGAAGTGTTGATTAAGGAGCAGACGGGTATGAGGTTGTTGTTGCAGTTGTTGCGGCCTGAGCGTGCTGTTTTGAGTTGGGTGAGGAGATGAGTGTGTGGTATGATGACTGAGTGGGATGGGATTTGTGGGGAGATATACTGTATGTATGCAGTGCTTATTGTGTGGGTTTGGTGGATGGGGGATGGATATATTTTCTGCGTTCTTTTTGTATGCAAGTTAACTATCGAATTACGGTTCCATAATGATTGCTCAATGAATATAGTTTCCTACACTTCCGTCAAAACAAGACATCCAAGTTCGCAATTCAAGTATGTATGAATAAATCTCCCAGCCTATTTTGTTTAGTGTGCTCTTTAAGGCAATTCGCAAACGATGGTTGGGTTTCGTGAGAAAGACGGTGTCATTCAGATGAGTATCTGTGCGGTGAATTATGCCGCAAGTTAAGAGCAGTAAAGAATTCACTCTTCATTTGCAACTTAAATTTTGGTGCGCGGATAAATGATAATGGGATTGACTTTTAAGTTTGAGTGAATAGTAAGGTATGAAAACATCCTATGTTGCCAAGTTTTTGGTGGGGTAGAAGCCAGCCGGATGCTCATCTCATATTGGCTTTGAATGCCTGCAGCGGAATACGGAAGAGTGCCGCATAGCTGCATGAAGTGCCTAATCTGCCTATAATTAATGGGATCGTTCCGCCTATGCTAATACGAAAATGGTTAGCTTTAAGGTCGTCAAACTAAATACTTGGATCCTTGTTACGTCGTCCTCGTAAATCTGGGCCAATAATTCTTCATCATAACAAAATTTGGAGCGCTGTCGCCTAACGTCCAACTCTTCGTTCTTCATCAGGAAGGTAAGTACAGGCAGAATAGACAGGTATTGTCCTTTGAATTGTTACCGCTACTTGAAGCCGAGAGGTATAGATTGGAGATGAACATTAATTCCTTGCTTCGAGCGAATGCATAAATACTGGCGATAGCCCCGCGTGTAATTGCAATTGCATTCTCAAGTCTTATTTATATGCGAACTTTCGGGATTTACATTGTCGCTCAAATCAATCTCCAGTCCAATTCATCACTCTTGTATTTACCATCTTCTCAATTGTAACAACGCGAAACCGAAACCGGCGCCCTCATCGCGAATTCATTAGCCATGCCCGACTATCCAGGTCTCGGTCTTGACTTACGTTACGATCCACAGGGCGATTTTGGACACTATCCGATTGGCGCCCATGGCAGTTGCATAGGTTCTGATTCCGACATCCTTCTTGTCCGAGAGATTGCCATGATGCACGTCATGGATGTTCTCACGGATAAAGAAGAATGGCATAAGAAAGTCTTCGATGAGGCAATTGTGTCCAAATGGCGCGAAGAAGCCCTAGCAATTCCAGATGAATATTTCTGGAACCTAGCTATATGCGACAAAAGCCAACAGTGGGATAATCGCGGAAATCTCACCCTTAGGGACGGACACACATCTCGCCTTATGAAGCCTTTAGACGGCACTTTGAGTACGGGTAGCTTTGATTGCGTAAGTAGCTAGCGACGGACTGCCCACTCTCACGCTGACTGTGACCGATAAGTGCATCGAGGAACTCCGGAGCAAGGCCAAGTACTACGAGAAGTCGGGCATTGTGCCAACACTTGACGCCTGTGCATCAATAGCGAAAGCAGACAATCTGATCTCCGCCGATCTTCACCAGTCTTTACGGGAGGCTTTTGACGCGCTCAAGGACAACCAGTCCTCGGCGCCCGATTGGCATCCCAAGTCAAATGATATGGTCCAGGATCTCGTGCATCCGTCCATGTACCCTCTGGTATATGGACGTACCAGAGTCTTTAAGGATGAAGTTATTGGAGTTGACGATGCCATCGAGAAATGGGCAGGAAAAGGTGACATCATCGAAAAAGATAGTCATGATCCGCAGCCACCCCTAGGGCGTTTCGGTAACTATGGTGTAGGAGGCGGCAAAGTGCCACCTTATTATTGTAAGAATATTGGCTTTTTTATTTTACGCCATCCGTTCTCATTCCTCATTCCACTGTTTCATCTCATACATCCTCTCTACTTTCCCAATCGGACTATTTTATCTCCTGTTTTCTCCAAATATACCCCGTTATAAGCAATTACTAATTCGCCGATGATCATCAGGGTCGAACACATATCAATGGCTACCAGCGAATGTTGCTTTTCAAGATGACGGCACTGTCAAATTTACCAGCTACATCAACAACCTTCATCCAAACAAATTCCCTAAAATCTATCGTACGATCGAAAAACTGATCGAGACGACGCTTCCAGTATGGGATCAATGTCTTGCCGTTACTGCCGGATACAACGACCGAGATGGAGCCGGGCGAGTCGAGTCCCGATTTCCATACCCGGAACATGCAGAGTGAAACCCCCTCCCCAGTCCTCGAAATGTCTCGAAAATCTACCGAGTTCTAACGTAATTACAGTGACGAAAATAATGAGAACTGGATCCCTGCTGATCCCCAAGAAGTCGCTAACGTAAAAGTGAATTGGGATGAAGTCAATAAACGGCGAACTATTGAGTTCGACCGCGAGTATATGGCCGAGAGCGAGGAGACCGAGCAAAAGTGGAAATTATTACGCAAACCCGTTGTTCCAGAGCCTTCTTTCAAAGATGTAGATTATGCGAGGGGAAAAGAGGAGCGCCTTGCAGAGGAATTCCGAGACTCTGGTCTCCAGGTCATCGTCAAGATGGCCTCCATTGAGCTTACTCCAGATAAGCCTGAATTTCCAGCGGGCGGATGGCATGTGAGTTCCACCTTATCATATCAATTCGTCTGAATTATCTAGTATTAATTCGTTGGCTAGATCGAGGGACAAATGAATGAGCACATTTGCGGCACGGCGCTTTACTATCTCGATAGCGAAAACATATCATCCAGCAACCTTTCATTCCGTATGCAGACTGATTCCTACATTAATGACAAAGAGGGATTTCAAGTCGGCCAGGATAGCTATAGCTGGTTGGAGCAAGTCTATGGGACGAGCCTCGGGCAAAACAATTCCCCATGTCAACAAAACTATGGCAGCGTGGAAACACGTCAAGGCAGACTGCTCGCGTTTCCGAACGTCTTGTAAGTGACTTTCTCCCATATAATCATTCCTCGCTTCTAAAAAGAGAGAAAAAGCTAACATGTATAAACCACAAGTCAACACCGAGTCTCCTCTTTCCGCCTCGAAGACCCCACCAAACCCGGTCATCGCCGCTTCATCGCACTCTGGCTCGTAGACCCCACCCAGCGCATCATCTCCACCGCCAATGTACCACCACAACAAATGGATTGGTGGCTCGACTCCATCTTTGGGAATACGACTGAGGAGCGTAATGCGGCTATAGCTAAGCTTCCTGCTGAAGTGCTGGCTCTTATGCAGGAAAAAGGCTTTGATTCGCATGCGCTTGCGGATATTTCGAAGGGCGGTAACTTGAAACTCTCGCCTGAATTGATGAAAATCGTGAGCGAGGAATTTAATAAGGATGGGGATGCGCTGCCAATGGGAATTGATGAGGTGATGGGTCATAGGGAGAAATTGATGCAGGCGAGGAGTGCGTTTGTTAGGACGGCTGAGGCTGGTTGGCAACAGCATTCGTATTCGTTTTGTGAGCATTGAGTGAGGGGGTATAATGATGCAATTTTTCAAGTTTTTATGTGCGAGGAACTGGATCTTGGATGGACGTGATGCGCTGCTAGGGTTACGATGGCTTTGGTTTTGGTGGTGGGCGTGTAAAGTTCGGGGTGGATGATGGTCTAAGGTAGAGTTCAATTCAAGTAGTTTTCATCTGGTTTATCTTATTCTACTCGTTGTTACCCAGACATACGTAGAAATGGAATGAACGTTTGAGGTACTGAGAAGTTATATTCCTTTCTATTCTTTTTGTTAATTAATTGGTAGAATACTCGAGTTCACACCTTGCGCTAATATGGAAGCACAGGATGAGATGAATCGCCTGCCATGCAGAACGTACCTTGTTGATTAATCCATCGCTTCAGTGTCTCGGGATACATCGATTTCCATTTCGCGAGACCTTTTACCGGGGAGCGCATGCCAGCACTCAAACCATTTCTTCTTTTCCATTTCCTCCAAGTCAGTCAGCCAGTCATAAAGCTCTGAGAAGTTGAATCCATCTTCTATCTACTGCAAATATCATTCACATGTACATCTAAGCAACACAAGTACAATAAAAAACTCCTAGAAACCTCACAATACTTTTGTTTTGACCACACACCTAGCAGGATACGGAATAAAAAATCCCACTTAATTAAAAAACTGGCTAAAAACATTCATCATGAAGTATTCATGCAAGCCGGAATTTTTCTATCTATGTATCTATCTTAGCTTGAAATTCAAACCCTGTCTCAACCAGGTCTATTCTATTCTATTCCAAACGCAGCAATTTTCCCTCCAACCCCATCTACAAAAATCGCCACTGGCGGGGTCCAAAAATCCCAAGTGCCGGAGTTGTAAATTTCGATTTTTTTTTTTGCATAAAGTATTGCAGCATGGTATTTTTCAAGCGCGAATTTTCGATTGGCGGTCTATCCATGGGCCAGATTTTCCGAACAGGGGAATCTAACGGTGGAGTAATGTTTTCGCCCAATATAAATGTCCCCGCATCCCCATGATAGTGAAGATCTGTGTAACATAGGTGCGAGAATTGATCTGATCTTCATGCTGGGATATATATTCCCGGTCTTAATGCGAAAGATAAATACCAGACAGCACCCTCTTTTCATTGAATTTCGTCAAAACCACAGTACATACGGCAGCACAACTAACTAACTCACTTCTCTCCCCTCAAAAATCCAAAAAACCCTTCACAAAGAAAACCCCCCAAAATGCCATCCACCCAGCAAACCCTCACCCTCACCCTCCTCCTAACATTTCTCCTTACCGCCCACGCAGCATTCGGGCCCTATTTCAGCACCGGGCCCACCGCCTCCGGCGTATACATCTACTCCTCGACCGCCACACTCGTGGTACCTAATCTTCCGAGTGGTAATTCTGGGGATTTGTCGCTTTGGGTGGGCATGGGTACTTCGGCGGGGGATTTAATCCAGTCTATTGTTGAGACTTATGACGCCTCGTCTTGGAATGCTTATGCTTATACGTTGAAGGAGACTAGTCGTTCGTTATGATTTATTTATTCTTTATTCTTGTTGTGGATGTAACATTGATTGGACTGATGAAAAACGACAGCTACGTCTCAAGAGGCGATTTATGGTAATGGGGAAGCGACGGCGCCGGTGGGGAGTAAGGTTAAGATGGATTGTGGGTTTTATTTATCTTGTTATATCATCTATGATGAGCAGTAAACCTCTCTCTCGGGAAAAATACTAAGTCCTTCAACGAGCGGATCAATATTCAGCCACGACAGGCAACTATACGCAAACCGTATACCTAAACGACGCCATCATATCCACGCTTTCCACTAGCGATGGCTTCGCTGAGGGATGGGGTTCTGCTGTCGAGTGTGCGGAGACTAATTGTGGTACTGTTATTGCACATGGTATGCTCCTTTCTTCCTCTCTCTTGTATCTAAACGAAATCGTATCGAAATCTTCTACTTCTATATTACAGGTCACTAGCTAATAAAGAATCTTTTGCAGAATGGATCGACGTCGAAATCGTCATGTCAGCCGCGGATCCTACATATATCGATACCTTTTACCTATCAGGGGGCGCGGAGGCTTCTATGTCTACTAGTGATGGTGGTGTTACGTGGGTGGTTGGCACTATTAGTATTCCGGAATTCACGTTTTGAGGTTTGGGTTTAGTGGTCGAGGATTACTTCTTTTTGAGGGTGGGTTGTTGGGGATATATTGCATATAACTTTATGTGACTCGTTATGGTAATATGTTTGTTGTCGGTGATGGATTTGATTTTTGCTGCTGCTGCTGGGGGAATTGGGTGGAGAAGTGCGAATACGGGATTTCTTTCATGGCAATGTAAGAATTGGGACTTCAATAACAAAATGTTTTACAGGTATCATGAATTTCTGAATGTATGATGAAAAATTAAGTAGATATCGCAGCTATTAGCTCGCTAGGTCTTCGCAAATAGACGATAGCCATATTTTGGATAAGTTACACCATATCTTTATTTTCGATAATGGAGCTGTGAACCGTTACGCGAACTTCTTTTTATATTTTGCAAATCTCGGATATGGACTTCGTAAGTGAGATGGCGTCATGGTTTTTTCCTTGCACAATACAGATCACAGTCCATGGCCATTCACTAGTGCTATTATTTTCACACGAGAATTGATGCTTTTAAAGACTGATCTTTTTAAGCTCCAACCAAGAGAATAGAATGGATTGAGACTTCCTACTTAGGGATGAAACAGGCCCCAGTAGTGCGAGCTATTGATTAAGTGTACTCTATTTCTCACGAACTTGGATGTGAAGCTGAAGTGGGACGGAATAAGGTATATAGTGCTGGAGTAGATGTCAGTGAACTTGATGGTAAAAATGGGGTTTGAGGGACAGTGATAAGGGGAAAGATATTGTGACAATGACAATATGAATGTAATCTTATATGAAGATACATTTGTTATTTTCATCTATTAGGGGATAATTATGGCATTCACATCAACGTCAATCTACTGCATAGCATCAGACACGGCGCAGTACAAACATTTCTGCTCTTCATTGAGGATTACTGTCTGGTATCTGTTTTAGAAAGATTCGGAACGAGATTAACGATTCTTTTATACTGTATCTATGCACATGAAACTCGCGTATATAGAACCCCACTCCCATTGAATGAGCAGTGAATGATTAAATAACTAAAAAATGAACACCATATGAGTAATGGAGAGGAACAATAAGTACCTAATTAATACGCATTCACAAACTTAAAAAGCGGACTCATTGTACACTAGCATCACCATCAACATCATATTCCTGTGTATTTAAATCTCGTAACTTACAATCTTATACCTATCACTATATTGCCGCAATCGAAAGGGAATAAAAGCATTCAAGGTTGAACCAAGTTTCGATTTGAATTAAGTTATACTATGGAGTTGTATATTTATTGAATGGTATAGAACCTGAAGGATGGGAAGGTGGAGTGGGGTTGTGACGAGCTCACGATTAGGTCTCTGTAAGATGGTGAAGGTTCTGGCTGTGACAGTGATTATGGTTTGTAGACAGGTGAGATGGAGACGCTAGGAATGATGGCTATTATACCTTGACAGCAAAAGGCGCCAGTAAGGTTCAGAGTTATCACATTCTTACCCCAGGGTAACTACCTCTGCTACGAAGATGTATGAGAATTTCAATACTGCTCATTTGGCGAAACCTCGCAACAACTAAACGCACTTATTTTTCCGGATCATGAGTTCCGAATCAAACTTGTACTCATAAAATTGCCCGGTGTCAGACAAACCTCGACGGAGCTTACAATCAATTTGCCTGTTGTCCCGGAGAGCCTTTTCACAGCTACTACCATCGGCACTGTGCGACATTCATGGCGACAGGGTGACAGAGTCAACGACAGTGATTATGTATTAACAGTACCTGCAGAACTCCACTGTACATTGTTTTATTCTTGTCAACCACCAGCCTCTGAACCCAGAATATCAAGGCCGACTTCAGTTTCCACATTGGATTAGTGCTCGTGCTTGGGATGTGATATTTTTGATGTGACGGTTGGGTGGTCGCAGGGTGGCTACCATAATCCGGGGAATGGGCAAAATTGGAAACTGAAGATACTTTGTAAATTTCCACAGAGTGTCGGGGTTTTATACGAGTACGAACAGCCTGCTTTCTGACACGAGATAGTTTCGCGATCTAGGTTTCTTCCAGCACTATTCTCAGGTAACTATACAGGCATATAAGGACTTTTCATGTTCCAACTCATAGATATAGTGAATGATTCGAGAGAAGATTTGCTGATAGCAGATCCACTTGGGGGTTTCTCTCGCAGAACCATCGCGGAAAGAAATACGTCGAGCGATATAAATATCAGGAATCGATACTGTAAAGTTTTCTACAGACAACGCCAAACACTGCAATGAAGCCATTGGAAATTCCAGGCTCCAAGTTTCGATGAGTTGAGCAGTGCAGACTAGTAGACAAGCACAATGCGTCAAAGATATGATGTTATTTTGAAATCATAATCGAAAAGTCAATCGAAGTAGGGCGCAACGGCAGTAATAACATAACCGGCTCAAAATGGCGAAAACAATATTGCCAACGCAGCAAGAGAGTTCAAATATAACAATGATTATGTGAAATCCACTGGGAGACAAATATAACTAGTAAAGAAGATACCTATAAAGAGTAAACAGAACTAAATCTAAAAATCTTAGCTTCATGAAACTGACTTGGGACTTCAGTCCAATATGAATCTTGTTCTGCTCCAGTCTGAGGTTCTGCCTTCTTAGCTAGAATGAGGTTCTTGCTATATATAATGATAGCGTGGATCGTGACTTGATCGAAAATAACATAATGTAAGTGCACGTAGATACTGAAAAACATGCAGTGGAAATCAGAACAATGTCTGTTAACTGGCGACTTTCAGCTACAAACGGCAGCAACTGTACATCATGAACGCTAAAATTGTAGAAGGAGAAGGAGACATCTAAATCTACAAGTCTCCGGAAAATTTCATGGTCGGACAATTATTGCGTGTAGTACAGACTACTTCCATCCTAGGTAGCGAGAAGTTTTCATCCCTAGTCTTTAATTTGTAGGCCGCGGACATCCTTTCTATTATTCCAGAAGGATAAAAAGTACCGGAATATTTATATAAAAATTGCGACCAGAAACTTTCATCCAATCTTGATATCGATCTTCAGTGAATCATTATTCACTGATGTTTTGATATCGGAGCTTTCAGTCCGGAAGTGGCCCAGCCAAATTTCTGAGAGGAGATCCCCCGGAAACAAGTGTGTTGGGCAGTGTGCTCGCTACCTAATTACTGTGATAGTAAATGAAATATCTCTCCAAAAAAAATTGATTCAATACCAATGAATATGACGATACGGACTTATACAAATGGCACAACAGTGAATTCTAGCCCTACAAGCACCAAGAAATATTTAAGCTTTGCCAACACGACTGAAGCTTTCATCAAGCTTCCCAATATTGCCTCTATACCTGAAATAGTAACACAACCACGATCACCCCTCTAAACCCACTCCATCAAAAACACCAGCAAACAAAAAGACGCGAAACAAAACAAAGCAAAAAAGGTGCGCAAGACAGGTTCCACCAAAATTGTTCTTCTTGGCGCACGCAATAAAGCATGGGAAAGTGTCTCGCTTCCCAGTTTTCACCATGGCACAGACATGCGGAAATGCCAATTAGCGGTTCGGCCGACGGGTAGGTCCAGTTTTAGCGCGTGGCTACTGCTGACGTCACCCTGTATAACCAATCAATGTTGATATCTCTTTGAGCGATCGATATGACAGGCAATCTAGAATTATGCAAGGAGCCGTTTCTTGATTTTTACTGTATTAGGGATATTTGGAAAAGAAAAGGAAAAAGAAAATTTCATGTTTTTCTTGCGATGTTTAGTTAGGAATATTAAAGATCAACTTTAACCCCAGGAAAAGTGAGAAAAATAAATTTGGTGTTTGTTTTCATCGCCATCAATTTTTGCTCTTCTTGAGCCTATCCATACCTAACCTCATAGTCTTTTCCTCCATTCCCATTCCCAGACCAAAAGTAAAACTACTCCCGTTACCCTAATTCTATTCAATATGGGTTTGTTTTCGCGCAAACAACAAGATCCCAATGTTGCGCCAGCAAATGGAACGCATCACCAAAACACACGAACTCACGGTCATGGCCCCATGATCCTCAACATGAACAAACGCCCTAGCTTTGGTCAATGGCTCAAAGTCACTTGGCTTGATCTTGCAACCATGGTTGTGATGGGTGTTATTGGTCTTGGTGTTTATGAAGCTCATCCTGCTCCTTCTCGATCTTTCCCCGTTTACTTCCAGGATGGTGAAATTGTTTATCCACAATTCGCATATGTGAGTGAACAGCTGCAATCTAAATATGGAAATGCAACGAATCTGACAGTCATCTAGCCTCTTCGCAATGAGATTGTTCCGATCTGGGCTGCTGCACTTCTTGGTGCCCTTGTTCCCATCGCTGTTTTCTTGATCTGCCAAATCCGCGTTCGTTCTTTCTGGGATGTGAATAATGCGGTTATTGGTCTCCTCTACAGTCTCATAACTGCTGCCGTCTGTAAGTATTATCACTTGTCCATCGTATCTCTATTTGTTGAATCTCTCACCGTGAGTCAGACAGTCACTAACAACCCAACTTTCAGTTCAGGTATTCCTCAAATGGCTAATTGGTGGCCTCCGCCCTCATTTCCTCACCGTTTGCAAGCCCAATATTCCAGTAACCACCAACCAGGAAACAGGAAATGGTCTCAACTTCATCATGTACGATCGTACCATTTGCACCGGTGACCAAGACGAAATCGACGACTCACTCGAATCTTTCCCATCTGGCCACTCCACCGCAGCCTTCGCGGGCTTCGTCTTCCTGTACCTTTACCTCAACGCCAAACTCAAGGTATGGAGCAACTACCACCCGGCCATGTGGAAACTCATCGCAACCTATGCGCCAATCCTAGGAGCTACACTGATTGCCGGCGCGCTCACCATCGATGAATATCACAACTGGTATGATTGTCTTGCGGGTGCAATAATTGGCACAGTCATGGCATTCTCTGCATACAGAATGGTATATGCGAGTATCTGGGACTGGAGAACCAACCATATTCCATTGAATCGCGCGGTTCCGTTCCCGGGTGTAGGCGCTGGTGCGGAGTTGGAACATGCGACTTTTACGAGACAGGTTGGATGGGGAAGTGGTGCGACGTATAGGCATGAGTTGGGGTATAATGGTGATGGTGAGATGATGCCTGGTGGGGAGATTGGCGGAAAGGATTACGCTCATGGTTCTGGGGGAATTGGGCGAAAGCCAGTTGCTGGGACGGGTGTGGGCCATAATGGATATGGTAATTCGGATAATATTGTTTAGGTTCACTCTGAACAATGAAGCTGGATGATGGCGCTGGTCATGATAGCCATGGGGCGAACCTTGTTTAAGCTCGGGGTAAACAACAGAGCTAAATGATTTGAGATTGGCGGTTGAAAGGAGTTTAGCATGTCATACATACATACAGATACCAACCATGGCAGAGACTGGGCGTTTTTAAACCGGAAGGCAGGCCGGAATGCATTTCGTGTTATGGATGATACCTGCAGGCATTTGGTTTCTATTCGGTCTTCGATAGCCGTTACTTAGCGGTACATACTGTTTAATGATATGGTTGAGCATTCAATATCGATGAGGCAGTTACGGAAAACATACCTCTCGGAGATCATTCGGATTTCGGAGGGTCATGAGCCCGTTTCACTGTCAATTCATTATTTAATTGATCATTATTTTCTCTCAAACTTCTCATGAGATTCGTCTTTTAATCTTTTATCGATCATTTGAATTGACAATTAATATGAATTCAAAAACGTGTGCGTAAAGCAGCAAGGATTGCTATGAAAGATTGGTTTACAAGTAAGGCTTGATGAATATCCCCAGTTTCAATTACGACACTCGCTCTTTCCATTACTGCTTGAAGTATCTGCTCAGTATGTGACTTCACCAGAGGGTACAGGAATTCATGAAGTCTCATGATAAAAAGATTTGAAATCCACCTAAGTGTATCCTATTCATTGACTTGTGTTCAACAATGGTTGAGTGTAGCTTCTCCTTTTGCATGGTTTTTTCATTTACCCGTAATGATTCTCAGAGTCTGACTGGTATTTAATCTTTGGTGCTGCAAGTTGTGGTATCTAAGAAAAATGCGTCAACTGGGTCGAAAGGATGATAGGATCTAATGGAGATTTAATTCCCCACGAAACACTGCTCACGTTTCTGTGTGTTCTTACAAGAAATCAAAAGTTTTGAGGTTATGAGGTATAATTTGTTTTCTCGGACTCCACGTATTATCTGCACTTCACTTTCGGCTCCAATGAGATATAATCGGTAAAGGTATCCAATTGCAAGTGCCAAGGTAGCCATGATGGGAAGTCACGACACAGCACTCCTGCCGATTTGAACCAGCATTGAGACTTGAAACAATACAGAAAACCAAAACTAGGCTCTTTCCTTCCCAGTAGAGAAAGTCGAGTAAAATCAGTCTCATTCAAAAAGAAGAAATTGTTATAATTTTCTCCATCAACCTAAACAACATCAAGCAAAGACTCGCGCTCCTGAGTGTCGGATCCCTCAATTTCATCATGGCGTCCAGCTTCGTCGTCTCCCTCATCGCTGCATTTCAAGCAAGTCTAGCAGTTCTTCTGGTCATCCTCTACGGTGCCATCGCAGTATGGATGAACTTACTGGACAGTCCATCCGCCAAAATGTTTTCCAAAGTCTCGCTTAAGATCTTCTTGCCCGCCTTGGAATTCGTGAAGATCGGAAGAAACTTACACGCAGGTGGTGGCCATCGATATAATGTGATTCTTCTCTGGGCATGTGCCACTCATGCTAGTACCTTCTTGATCGGTGCCGGTTCCCACTACTTATTCGGTATGCCGGATTGGATTACGGCTACGATTATGTTCAATAATACAACGAGTTATCCATTGCTTCTTATTCAGGCTCTCGATCAGACGGGACTATTGGATACGCTAATTGGGCAAAATAGAGGTTCGGGTGAGGACCCGATTGAGCAGGCAAAATCGTATTTCCTTGTCTATTCTGTTCTCTCGAGCTGCTTGACATTTGCTATCGGGCCACGACTTATGGATACGGAGATCGCACACGACCCGCTACAAGATGAAGACTTGCTGGCGGCTTTGGATCGAATACAGCAGGATTCAGATGATGATGTAGAGGGTGGGAATGGTACAAATGGTTTACTTCCTTCAAACGAGCAGTCTGCATTACTTCCTCCCCACATGAGACGAAAAGCTTCCACCATGTCGGCAATCTCTAGCAGATCGACATCTTTCTTTCCATCGAGACGGTTCTCTCGCTCAATTACACGCGACCCAATTGTCTACGACCGACGCCCATCAGTTATCAACAGGCACCGTTGGTTCGACTTTAGCGATCGAGTTCGCTGGTGGATCATCTTCTTCTACGATTTCCTCAACGCTCCTCTACTTGGTGCCGTGGCAGGTGCAATCGTCGGCTTATCACCAGTTCTCCACCGTGCTTTCTTCAACGAAACCGTCAACGGCGGTATCTTCACTGCATGGCTCACCGCATCCCTTGAAAACGTCGGCGTACTGTTCGTCTCTCTCCCTGTTGTCGGTGCCGGCGTTTCGCTCTATACAGCCATGCGAAAAACCAATGAGGGTAAAGGTAAAGGCAAGGAGACCGGTACACCCTGGTTGACTACATCGTGGGTCCTCGTTGTGAGGCTCATTATAACTCCGATCCTCTCCACGGCAGCGGTTTATTATATGGCGAAATATACGAATTGGATTGGGGATGATCCCATATTGTGGTTTTCGATGATGTTTATGCCGGTGGGGCCGTCGGCTGTGAAGCTCATTACGATGGTGGAGGTTAGTGATGCGAGTGAGGAGGATCAGCATAAGATTGCGAAGCTACTTGCGGTAAGTTGAAATACTTCTTGTGTATTGCACGTAAAGAAGACCATACTGATTGGTTCTCGATATAGATTTCTTATGCGGTTTCGCCTGTGTTGGCGTTTTCGGTGGTGGGGAGTTTGAGGGCTTGTGAATTGGCGATGCCTTAAGTGTATTCTGTGAGCCTGATCCATGATCACAGACACAAAGAGATGAATGCAGGTAGCAGAATATTGGCCGGGGGTGATTTTTTGGTACAGTAATGCTGGCGCTTATTAGCGGCAAACATATAATGTGGAGGGTTTTCTTGGGGGCTTTCTTTTACATGCATTAAATATCTATTTTTGTAGATCAATTGAATGTATTAATAACCTTAATCTCAGATAAAAATCCAAATTAAAATCAAGGATTTCCCGTACAATATTTGTGATTATAGTAATAGAGAACAGGTTATCGTTAGGGATAAAAATCAAGGAGCCACGTCTCACTCTTTACTACTAGCAATAAAGCGACAACTTGATAAGAGATGTAAGTGGTGGGAGCAAGCCGTCGAATACTCAATCCTAGTCACGCTGTGACTAGTGCCAGTACGCATCCACGTGGTAGTAAGAATCCGTACGTATGAACCAAGTCAGTGGTTCAGAGAATTATGTACCGTCACTAGGACAATTTGCAAACCGGCGAGTAAATTAATATATCCAGATCTAAACCAGACATAGAACTCCCGTGGTACAGAGTACTTGATATATACACACGTCGCGAAAATCCCATAAAAACCAGCACATAACGCTCAACACCCCCATCTGGACGCTAAAAATACAAAACAAGTTCAGTGCAACGAAAATCTACAGCAAAATTCTGAAACAAAAATTCAAAGTCTGCTAAGGACGTTCATTATCCTGGCATTAATCAACTTCCTGGGTCTCCAGTAAAGATCTCAAGTATCCCATAAAGTTGGAGTCTACCGCCCATCCCAGAATTTGTTCAAAGCGCCCGATCAGACCGTCAATGAAGTCATGCAAGGGTTGACACCTGTCTCATTAGATGGGGCTATAACGATTGATTTCTCCACAGCCACTGCTTTCCGCGGTTCCACTTTCCAAACTTGCGGTTTCTTACACTCAGCGATTGGTCTTCCAATCATGTATGGCGGTTTTTTAGTCACAGCGCCGAAATCGATAGACATGGGAACTGAGGAGTTGAACGGGATTTCTTTCTTGACATTGCAAAGTGCGGTTTGGCTTAGCGTGGAAATTGTAGTCGGATTATCGTGCTGAGTTTGGATTAACCTCTTGGAAAAGGTATCAAGGTTATCAAGTTTTCGATGCTTAGTTTGACATTCTCAAGACGCAGTTTGGCTATTTCCGTCGCGTGAATCTTCTTCCAATTGTCGACTTCTGATTTGAATTCTGTGAAGCGATATTCTTCCTGCAGAAGCTTGACGTTGAGATCGTTGATGGTTTGTGTTTGTTCTTCCAATTGCTTTTTGGTGGCCATGATATAAGCCTCTACAGCGGATTCAAGATCCATTTTTTGCGCGGCGAGAATCTGGCGTTGTTGGTCGGATGTTGTAAGACGTGTTTTTAACTGCTGAGCTTCGGCTGTTAGGTGCGAGATGGATGCACCTTGCGACGCTGTATATTTCGCAGAAGCTTCGATTTGATATCGAAGATTAGCTTCCACTGACTTGGATGTCTTCAGTTGGGCCTGCAAGGGAGCACATAGTTTGGTCAATTTTCTATGTTCTGCATGATGCTGGTACAATTCGTGTTCAAGCTCCTTGATGTTTTCCACCCATTTATGTCGTAATTCGTTGGTCTGATGTGGTAGGCAATCTTCGCAGAGCTTCATTATTGGAAGCAGGGAAACAATGGTTTCTGCATCCCAAGGTGCAAGCTTTTGCAATTGATTCATGTGATCGAGGAAAATAACGTGGGAGGAGTTGGAAAATACGAAGGAACAACTGCCATCTGGTTGATCTTGGCTGGGGCCTCGACCAAGACATTTCCGGCTTGATATGCTTAAGCCGAAGGTCTTGTATGGATTCCAATTATACGTGGACATTCCTTTGTGTCGTAGTGCGAGTATAAGAGTGAGAGAAGAGATCCCGGTATACGCACGAGGCTCAGAGAATCAAACGTTCAGTGCAAAGTGTCTTGACGTTTGATTCTTAGAGTCAGCCCCCCAATGTATTAAAAGAGATCCATCTTTCATAAGTCCCCAGAAATCATTACGATTCCCAGTTAATGGTACAAACCAAAATTGTTTCATGAGGTATCGTTGTTACACGATTATTCGGTGTTGGTAGGGAAGGAAATTCCGCATGGTTCATAAGGTTGTGTTTTTAACCGCCGAACAGGCTGTGGGTTAACCCCTGACTTCCGTAATTGATTGGGTGCGACAGAAAGATATGTACTACAATACAAGATCATCACATCAAAGATACAATAAAATATTCCAACAATTAGTTCTGTACGTTTCATTGTATAACTTTGCGCAAAAACGAAAAATAATATATCCACGTCACGCTATTGGCAGGCACGAAACCGATGATGATGGTGGTTGGGGTTGCAACAAAATCACAATTACGGCCCCCGATATATATATTCTATCTCTCTAATTTTAGACACCTTATCTATGGCTCGAGAACTGGTAGTTACTCTCCCGTTGGCCAACTATTATGTTGGTTCACATCGATACTTCAGCTAGGACTACACACAACACAGTGCTCGTATAATTCACCAATGACCTACAGCCCAGCACTAAAATGCCCGTCAAGTCACCATATCTCATCCCCTAGACTAAGCGGCCTTACAACTGACAATCACCAAGATTGATACATGCTCGGCAAACTCTGCCACCGAAACCCACCGCACTACCCCCTATACAGATGTCTTCAATTGTAATCAAATGCCATCCGCCTGTGAATATAGGCTCTCCAATCAAACGGTAGATGTGCTTGAAGGCGCGAGATATGACTTCCATAACGCTTCCTACTATTCTCGCTCCTACCAGACTTCTCCGATGTAACCGGGGGAAACGACTTAACCTCTCCGCATCTGATCCTTCAACTCTCCTACTTGTCCCAGTAGCAACGTCTTATCCTTCAAGACTTCATTTAGCTTCTTCTTCAAGTCTCTAATCCGATCAACTTGATCTTTGTTCCAATATCGCAAGTTGTCAATTTCAATGCGCAACGCATTGCTCTCAGCTTTTGAATCCATAAGCTTGGTCAATGTTTCTGCAGAGCGATGTTGTTCTTTCGTATGTGCAGCAGTCAGATTCTCAACCATGGCTGTCATCTCGTGGAGGTTGGCCTGTAGCTGATTGATCTCCTCGGCTTGACGAGAGATATACGTTTGTCGTGACTCGTCGTCTTTGTGTGCCGTGACAAGTTTTCCAGGACTATCGGTATTCTGTGGTGTGGAATCATTGAGCTGAATCTCTAAGGAATCGTCTCGCTGTGAGGGCTGGATATCATCCGCACGACCTCTGTACAGTTTCTCATCAAATCTCCCCAGGTTTTCATACAGCCGTTGCAGGAATTGTCTCGCATAGAGTGGGTGACACTCTCGACAGAGCTTCAACCACGGAAGTGTGTTGATGAGATATTCCCCTTCTTGCCATGGACGCCTCCCAAGGTCCATCATAAATTCCGTGAATGTGGAGTGGGAGTCCTCGAAAATTATTGAACAGCTACCATCGGGTTGGTATTGATGAGGACCCGGTCCGACGCACTCCT
>JWJA01005259.1:0-10334 GCA_000812885.1 Lanzia echinophila
ATTATATTTATTTATATTATTATATTTATTTTTATATTTATATATATTTATTTTTTTTATTTACATATTTTATACGATAAAGATAGATGTAATTATTAAATATATGTAAATTTTATAAAAAAATAATAAAACCGAAAAATGTCCAAGTGTATTGCTATAGGTAAGCCCAATAGTTGGGCTCGAAGAACTTTTTTAGCGGTTAGTTGGGATTGCATTAGGGGGCCCAAATAAATCAACCAGAAGGAGCATACTATGCGTAACAGAGATATACGAATGGTTGGCGGTGAACCGAAATTAGGTGTGATCCATCTATGGCACAGCTCTTAGGTTGCTGAGAATAAGTGAGCACTTATTGTTTCTACAGTTCTTGTTGATTTGAAAGAATGTTAAGAATCAAGATCAAGTCGTGAAGCGCATACGGAGTGCTTCGTTGCCCATCATGCCTGCCACACCCACACCGGACCAAATTCAGTATATGCAAAAGCACATCAGCGATACACTAGTGCCCTCAATCCACATTGCTAATGGCGTTATGGTCGGTGCGGCTACAATATCTGTGGTTTTGAGATTCATAGCGCGGAGAATCAGTGCATCGGGTTTTGGAAAGGACGACATCTGTATGTTCGCTGCTTACGTGGGTTTCAGGCTTCTCATATTTTTCATAACTCCACTAAAACAACAAAGATATTATTCCTGCTCTACTCTGCCGGATTGAGCTACACATCTCGCTTTGGGGAAGGGCGTCATGTCTTGCTATTGACTGACCTGAAAGGATTCGCGATTGTAAGTGTGGTTCCTGGACTTGGTTGACAAGAGACTAATAATGAATAGAGCACCATAGCTGTCTCTAGCATTTATGTATTTGGAATGGCATTTGTAAAATTTTCTAGTAGGTCTAAGATAATTATATATGTCAACGCTAAAACTAACCACAACATCTGCAGTATTGTTCCTCTATGCTCGAATCTTTCTAAGAAAACCCTTCCGGTATATATTATGGGCAATCGGTATGGTGGTGACTTCATGGGCCATATCTGCTTTCTTTGGGACTTTGTTCAACTGCTACCCTATCAAATCTGCCTGGGACACGTCGGTGAAAGGTTTCTGCATTGATTACGGCAAAGTCACACTCGTCATTGGCATATTCAACGTTTTGCTTGACTTTGCCTTGCTTGTGACCCCAATGCCTGAGCTGTGGACATTGCAAATGATGACTCGAAAAAAGGTACTCCTGTCCTTCGCTTTCGCAGCTGGTAGCATGTAAGTTTGAGATATACCACCGTACTTTTGCTCAGACCAATACTAACCTTCGGTGCACAGGGCGTGTATTGTCAGTATCGCACGGCTCTTCTACGCAAGCAGCGTCTTGACATCATATGATCCAACGTGTGAGTATTTTACGTGAAATTGTCTACCTTCCCATGCTAAGCCTAACAGGGGATGATGCGCTTCCTGGAATTCTATCTGGGCTTGAGATTTGTACTGGTATTGTGGCATGTTGCGCTGTCACTTATCGACCGCTTGTCGAAAGAATATTTCTTCAACGAGGGACCAATACAAGACTCCGAGCAGAATCCCAGACCAACCTTTCCGCCCCGCCAGATCTGCGTGGCATAACGTCTGAAGAATGGGAAATGAGAAGAATGAAATAAGAGAGGTACTGTAAAGCCTGCTACGCTGAGTTATTAGTAGTTCCTAGAATTTAATGGTATATGGCATTTGAATTTCGGTTTTGTAAGAGTTCTTTGCAAAATGTCAGTCATAACTTTTATGTTCGCCCCAAGATGATAGTGGGCTTTCAGGAAGGGGCCGAGCCTCCCGGGAGCCCATTATTACCCTGAGCTGAAAACGTTGCTGCTGAAGTTGTGAAACACTAGATAAACTGGCATGTCCTTCAGATAGGCTCAATATGCAAGTGTGCGCTCGTTTAACTTTTTCTTTCGCCATCCTGCTTTTAAGGGGGATGTGGTTCTAAGCTGTTTTGAGGACCAATCCAGCATACATGCAGTTCGCCAGATATAGAAACATACCCAACTCACTTATGTGTTGCTTTGACGTAAGCCTTCCATCTTACCAATTGGTTATTCATACAACTTAGCTGCTTCAGTTACCTATCAGATCGGTGTTTGGGAGCTTTCAAACAGGCAGTATTGAGGTACACTTTCCTAATTGGTTGTGTTTCTTTCTTCTGTGGTAAAAGAATCTTGTAGCTTAACAAGCAGTATGAAATTTTGACCAGAAACAATGTAATGTTGTATGTCCAAGAAGTGATAAAGAATTGGATATTGCTGGGGGTGAGGGTCGAGTCAGACATGCATGGCAAATATAATCGGAGTAACTGTAAAGAGAGAAGTAGAGGTGAAAAGTTATCCATGTACTGTGCCTCTCGTATTAGGATGATCGTACCAAACAGCCTCCTGCTTCTACTATACGAAGCCTCCAGCATATGCGTATAACAGCCTCTGGAATCAAATCTTAGCTAAGTTGAAACAGGATGCACTGACACGAGATGCAGTTTGCAGTCCTGCTGCATTTAGCACCATCTTCTTTGGAGATATACAGTATAATATCCTGACAATGTATGCACCTCGTAAATTCTCATTCGAAATTCTAGCACTGCCCATTTCTATTTTCCAACCAAGGGATCCTGCCCCTTACTTCATGGTGGGAAGTCTACCAACAAATGCGGCGATAGATGCTGATCCTTCAATTCGATAGCCGGTAGTCAGGTTCCTGCAAGCAGTTATTGGCTGTATGTTTGAAATTCAAGTTCATCATCTGCTGACGAACAATACCGTATAGATAATCAATTGTACGATCCGCGCCGTAGGGCTGAGCAGCTCCGCATCTTCAAGATCTACTTATTTACCCCCGCGCCAAATGGCAAGGTAAGACTTATTGTTGGTTTCACTCAAAAAGGGATCCCAAAAATGTAATTAAAATGTAATGTATTATGTCTGATCTAAAGCTATGGAAGTTGTACGGATGGAGGGTATATATACCCCCCTGATTAGATTTTACCCCTCCTTAGAGTTCATACTAAGAGTGAATCATTATTTACACATAAACCTAGCACACAAAACTTTCAGTACATCCTACTATTCAACACGGACTCCACCATACAGTAGCAGCAGATGTTTGCAAAATATATCATGGCTTTCATTCGCACCAAACTTGGGAATCTACAATCTATCTCTGATATTACCACACATCCGGTCCAAGCCTTACAATCGCACTCTCGCCAAATTTTATACCACTCATACACGGTATGGGTCTTTCTT
This sequence comes from Lanzia echinophila, assembly GCA_000812885.1. NCBI lineage: Eukaryota > Fungi > Ascomycota > Leotiomycetes > Helotiales > Rutstroemiaceae > Lanzia > Lanzia echinophila. The sequence goes on from JWJA01005259.1 coordinate 3,282, forward strand.
CGCAATGACATTTACAGTCTTCCAGTTGTAGGGGCTCTTTTTGGACTTCTTAATGCCTCAATCGCTCACAAATACTACGACTGCGAGTATATACCACCATTATCTATTGTGTCAAAGCTACCGCAGATGGCTCTGTGGTCATGCTGTCTTCTCTTGGTGTTCAACATGCATAACCAGCTGCGAGGTGTGACCGAGGATGCACTTAACAAATCATGGCGTCCAATACCAGCCGGAAGGATTAGTGAAATACAGACAACGAAAGCTCTTTACTGGCTATACCCCATCACGGCGGCGATATGCCTCCATATTGGTGGTTTTTATCCATCTTTAGTACAGCTTTCAGCCTGTCTTTGGTATAATGAGTTTGATGGAGGTTCTGATCCTTTCCTGAAGAACTTCTTGAATGGCGTTGGTATCACATGTTTTTTAGCTGGACCTCTTGAGATTGTGCTCCAGCAGTCCGTCGTCACGACGAATATTAGACTTATCGTCTGGTTGTCCATCATTCTGGTAACAATAACAACGACAAGTCATGTGCAAGATCTGAGAGACATAGCTGGTGATACATTATCTGGAAGACGAACCGTTCCAATTGCAATTGGCGACATGGAAGCGCGAGCCCTAGCTGCTATGGGATCAATTGCATGGACATGTCTAGCTTGCTGGTTTTGGAAAGCCGATTACCAGAGTGGCGCTTTAGTGCTGATGCTTTCTTTGGCTCTGGCGAAGATGTTGCTCCTTAACCGAGATCAAGAAGCAAATGATTTCGCCTGGAAGAAACTGTGGTATTCGTGGATGTTGAGCCTTTTTTGTATCCCGTTGTTAAATCGTTCTTAATGTTAGCACTGGAAAGATTTTTGATTGTCATAACCAGCACTGTGCTACTAATATAATCAACTTTCCATTGACCGCATTTATGGACCTTCTCAAAAATGCCGAGACTTTTGATATCATCATTATGGTGTTATGATATATATCGATGTACCTCACATTTGTCTCCGAGTCCGTTGCTGGCCTTGGGGGGGGGGGGTTGGTGTAAGTGATGGGAGTGAATATTATTTTTTGGGAGAAAGAAAACAAACCCGCGCCGCCTCCCAAAGCAAAAAAAAAATGGAATTGTTTTTTTCTCCATTTCCTTTTCTTTTCTCGATTTCTTTTTTATGGGTGTTAAATATGCGATGCTATGCTATGAATCGCTGTAACTTGAAGAATTTTCCTGTGACGGTATCACTGGATTGGTAACACCAACATCAAAGTAGATACCAAGTAATAGGTAGGTAATTACCTACCTAGAGCCAGATAGATATCATATCTAGGAGCCTTTTTTTTTTAGACTTCCTACTATGTACAGCAGAATTGTTAAATATTTTTCCTACACTCTCTCTCTCTCACTCTCACAAAAGTAGTTTGTAATAAAAATCCTCTTCTCTCCTCACATTCCATTCCATTCAATATTATTATTTTTCCACCACCACCCCACTCCACTCCGCTTCATAAATAAAAGAAATCAAACGGAACGAATGAAGAAAGAATATAACGACGCATCAAGCGTGTATCTACAAAATTATTAATAGAGAAATATAAAATATGTATTTTTTTCCATCAAGCCCCAATCCGTAATCCAACTTCAAATCCATTAATGTGCCCAAGTCCTGCTCAACACTCTCCACCATCATCATCAACCTCACTCACTCAAACCGCCGCCCCAATCCCAGGAGGATTCGTAGCCAAACTCCTCCCACTAGCATCCGTCTTTTGCGCATCCCTTAAAGCCGACCTCCTCCTCTCCTCCTCATCCTCAATATCCCCCAACTCCTCCCCGGTATCAAAGATTGGCGGCTCATTCGGCCTATCCGCATCATAAACCAGCGCTCTCTTCGCGCCCCCCAAACTCGGTCTCGGTTTCACCTCACTCTCCTCTGAAATCGTTTCCGGAACCGCCACCACGGTTTCGATTTTCGAACTCCCCTTAGAGGAGCGAAATGACCAGAACTTATTGCGTTTGGGTTCGAATTCGAATTCCGATAAGGGTTCTATATATGATGTTCGTTGTTGTTGGGGTTCAAAACCACGAATTATGGGGCTGATGGGTTGACCCTTTTCGTCGTATTCGATGGGTGAGAATTCCTCCTCTTCTTCTTGCTGTTGTTTGCGTTTTCGGTAGCGGGTGAGGAGGAAATAGGCAAGGATGGAGAGGAGAGAGGACCCGATGATGGAGCCGACGATAGCGATGGCTGCTTGGGTTGCTGTGATGGCTTGGACTTGGGAGGAGCGCACTGAGGCGGAAGCTTGTGACTATGCTTTTGGTTAGTTTATTGGAGCTGTAGAAATGTTTGGGGGTAATGTACGTTGGTAAGTGCGATGGTAGCCTGTGCTTGAGCGATGGCGAATGTGGCAGTGGCTATATTGCGATTATTAGCGATTAGGCTCCTTGGATTCGTAGAGTCATAGGTAAAAGTTTACCTCGAGCATTGCTTGCACTCATAGATGCACTAGATTCCGCACTTGCAATGGCAAGTGATGCGCTCGCTGTAGCTACTGAAAGAGATGAGCTAGCCGAAGATATCGCTAATGAGGCACCTATATGGTTGAATTGACATTAGTGGAACCAAAAACAAATGCCAATAACAAACTGGGTTGAACTTACTCGACATTGCACTCGCCATTGCAATAGATATGCTAGAAGAAGCACTAGCTGAGGCTGCGGAAGCAGCTGATTCAGCAGAAGACTGTGCAGAAGATATCGCCGAGGAAGCTGATGTCTGAATGGATGATAGCGAGACACTGGCCTGTGAAGCTAAATCTCGTGCAGTTGATGCGTCGGCTTGAGCCGATGATGCCAAAGAATTAGCTGACGAGGCGGCAGTTTGAGCGGAATTCTGAAGACCTTGAGCCTGGCTGACGGACTGGGAGGCTTTCTGGGCGAGATCGGTGCTCTGCCGTTGAAAGTTTGACGTAGCCTGTGATAATTCTTGTGACCTTTGTTGCGAGGCTTGTGATTTGAATTGATTGATCTGAGAATTGCAATCACATTGTGCTTGTGGTTCTGGTAGCGCTTCTCGTTTGCGTAATTCCGGAGCTGGGGTTATCATGAATTTGGCCGAAAGCTCTGTCGCGGTTGGGAAATTTGGCGTGATCACGGTGACGGCCACAGTCTGCGAAGTTACGCCTTGATCGAGCAGTGGAAAATCTGCCAGCCAATCCCTATGCCCATCCACAATTTCGTTGCCCTTCTCGAGGACATGTTGTATAGCGTTCACCGATCCAGCCACCACATGCTCTAACGCACTCATTCCTGAGACATTCATATCTTTGGTATCATTTGGCACCTCCATCATAATTTATGGCAGATGCAAATGGTGTTTGGTTGAATTAGATATTAGTAAGGCATGGTAATGTGCGTCTTATTAGTTCAAGGTCGTGGAAGTATTTAGTGAGTGATAGTTTCAACCAAAGTAAATGACAATAATGAGCGGTCTTGATCGATAATCCGACCTGCGGTGACGATGGGAAAGGAAAGAAAAAGGGTGGCTAGGTGGTTTGCGACAGGATCTCGAGATCTCCCCATGTTATGACTTGGCAAGCTCGAAGCAAATCACTCAACACATGGGACCTAATCCGAAGCGTAACCCAAAGAGATGAAATTGCATAAGGCTGAACGGCGTCTACCACGTTCAACCTAGAAGCCAAGCACGGACATCTTATTCTTTTTCGCGTATTGCCCCCAAACAGGAACAGCATAAACAGGTTTCGAAACACATCTGGTAACCAAAGTTGAGCGATCAAACTTATGAAGTGATTGGCCAACTCATTTCATGTATTGAAACACAGATAAATTGTGCATAATTTTCTGTAGTCTTGGCAGACATATAAGCAGATACTTGTTTTCAATTTTCAAGCAGCTGTATAAAAAATACTGTGAGAGTACTGGACCAGTAGAGTTACGATTGAACGTGTAATTTCTCTTGATCAAATAAGTATCACAACCGCTGGAATATCTTCATCGGAGGTAGACATGTGCATTCTTAGCCATCTCATATCATCCAATAAAAGTAGATGGGATGAAACAGAGAATTTTCCGACGGCGAAAAGGTAGCAAGTATACCCACCACGCGTAAGTTGAGATGACGACAACTTCTCATCGGATAAAACAAGGTGACATAAAGCAAAAGCATGAAGTTAAGAAGACGGAATACAGTACCAGAGGCAACATCAGACGTCAAACATCAATAAAACAATTCGCATGGAGGCGATGAGATACATGAGATGGAGGTGGGCTATTGCCAAGCAGCTCCCATTTAACCAAGTAACATTTCCTCAGCATATACCAGTTGACAGATAGCTTTTGACTTTGCTATTGTCATGATGCTATTAAGTCTCACTAGGTTTTGAAGTGCAGTAGCAGCCAGTGAGCCTATGAGGGGGGTAGTAGGAGCAATTATCTATACTTTGGCTCCAATGCTGTAAATCCTTCCTGTTGTCAAAGGTAGGCTTTTTGGTCGGCTACTTTCTGCGTTTGTGGATAAGCTATGTTTTGGATTTTTTTATACATGAACTTATCCTATCGGTAGTACCCGCTTGTTCTATGTTCTAGAGTATCCGTCTCGCATTGCAAGGCGAGGTCGGAGGTAGCCACCACGTTTTCAGAAGTTCATGCGTTAAGACGAATAGACTTCATTGGTGACAGATTTGCGGAGTATGAAGTTCAACATGCCATTTCAGCCTGGTAGTACTTATACTCCATTGAGCCGAAGATATAAGTGGTACTAGAAGATGATATGGTATCGCCGGCGGCACATATTAACAATAGAGAAAGTCAAGTCTTCATGTGAAAAGGGAGAGAGAGAAAAGGTTTGAGATCATGTTCTTATTCATCGAGTGCAAAGTTCGTATATAGGCTCAAGCGTTAAGGTTAGGTAAGGTTCGGTTCGGTGCGGTCGGTACCGGTATTTCTTTCCCAAAGTCTTTCTAAGCACTTACCTAGGTACTTCACCTCCTACCTCACCTCCTCCCATGTCAAATTGTAATTCTTTAGAAAATACTCACTCAAAATTCTTTCATACAAGAAATCCATTTTGAAATAAGAATCAATGGTAAAAGCCTTTTATACAATGCCTACCTAGGTAGTAACTATGATAACCACATGTTTCTATAGCTATGATAAAGTTGGGATACATACAGTAATCCTCCATAGAAAACTGCCGTCAAAGTATTCTCCTAGCATTTTGACATATGAGTACTAGGAGCATTAAACTGTCCTAACTCTACGACTGGAGTCGCGATTGGCTCAAACGCTTCAAGAGAGGCGATTGTAATACTGGAATGCGACTGGTCCACGGATTATTTATAGTACACTCCTTGGCGTTCGAACCATTCTTGCCACTTGCAAGCAGTACTTCCGAACAAAAATCGCATATGCTCCTCTCAAGCAATGCAGAGCCCAACCCCACGGGGAGGTACTGATAGGTCGACAAAAGTCGTACCAGGCCATACTCCCAATGCCATTCAACGGCAGCAAACCCAGCCATCAAGCCGGATAACTCGAATCTAAGCATGGAAAGGAAAGATACCAACATGCCATGAATTCCCCACTTCAATGCTGACGTTTCTTCGAGATAGTACGCGTTAGCAACATGTGCTTGGCTCGCTGTAAATCCCGAATGCGTATATGAAACATCCAACACAAATCAAGATGGATTATGCAATTCTTCCTCCACACAAGCCGTAATATTTCGGTAATCCGCGCAGAGACCTAATCCGTTGCCCGCGTACGCAGCGATGCTTGCGTGAATGGGACGGAAGAAGGAGAAGGGAAGAACTCCAAACAGGTTAGAGACAGGTACTCAAAGGCATCGTAGAGATCATCGCCAAATAGGGCGGTGAGATGGGGAATTGAGATTTCTGCGGTGGAGAGGGGTTTGTCGATTAAGTTCGAAGCCTGGTCTTGTAGGGCTTGGATCATCTCGTCGAGTATGCCTACGTCTCTCGAGGAAGGTAGACCGAGTTTTTTTACGAGCATCCCGTACTGTTCGTCGGGCGATGTCGCCGATTGCTTCACCGACGTCTTTATAAGGTTGGCTTGCACTTATTAGAGGAGTAGTCTGAGAGTGCATACTGCGAGTGTTGTGACGAAGGGAGAGATAGTCAGAGCATCATCTCCCGGTACCTTTCATCGCCTTCAACTCTAGCGATCGATTGAATGGAACCATTTGGATAGGAGATGGCAACAGTCTGAAGCCCAATCAGCTACTTCATAGCTAAAGCCTAGATTTCAAGAGGTGGGACGTACGCGTATGAGTGGCTTAAATCAAAGCCTATGCCAAAGTCATGAATAATCGAGATATGATGCGGTTTATTCGGAAAACATAACAGCAGCATCCAGACGACAAAGACGAAGACGAAGAGCAAAACCATGCCAAAGTAACCAGTGACATTTCGTAGCTTCATATTCCATTGAATCGGCCTACAGTAGATGTAGCGATGTGAAAAGGTGGATCCTCTGACGAGGCCTCGAAGTTAATCGATTCCATCGCCATTCGCTGGTCCGAGGCACCGAAAACAAATACAGAATAGAAGTTTTACCATCACCAAGAAGCCGAATATCAAGCTAGCACCTTCAAAACTTCACGCAAACGAACGGGTATACTTATTCGAAACATAAGTTCCGCAAAATCACAACATGAACTACATAGTGAGTGCGCACGAAGAAAACAGTATTCCCAACCGTCGATAATGACGAAAACAGAAGAATGAAAGAGATGATGTCTGAGCATGCATATGCACAAGCTATATATCCTTCAGGATTGAGGGGTCTTTACTTACTACACTATAGACAACAGCGCCACGCAAGTATTTCAGGCTTTCAGCCCACCAACAGAACTCCCGAATCCCTCACACAAGCTACAGTAAGATGCGCTGTATTTAAATAATCTGCTTCAGAGAACAAATATAAATATGATTCGAATGAATCGCAAAGACGATAGTTCGATCAAACTCTTGATAAGACTATAGAGATTTGAGTTTCAGTTACAATGTGAAAAGGTGGATCCTCTG
>JWJA01005260.1:0-12580 GCA_000812885.1 Lanzia echinophila
CTCACGAAAAGTTTCTATATTTTTCCATATTGTTACCACCATACGTACACTGCACTAGAAATAGATATCGTTAAAGAAGTTCAAGCTCACCGAGGTTGACCTTTGAGGCACAGAGGCGCCTGAAACGTCTAAGCTTTTACGCCACACCCTCCTACCAACCCAGCTTTTGTCAACATCCATCATCATCGTTTCAAAAAAGACACGCAACCCATTCAAAAGTTATTTGTTACTAAAGAAACTACAATATTCATCTAATCTACAAGAGAAGCATATTCCCATCATCAAGTCAACACTTGGTGAGCATAATCTGAAGCTTCATGCGCAACAATAGCTATACCAACCCGCGAAGATGAGGTTCCGGAGCTCTGAGACGGGATGGCGAAGCCTCCTGTTATCAACACTTCTATGTACAGGCGCATGGGCGAAGAAAGATTTGCCTGGGGTTCGTACCACCAAGATACCACATGTACCTTACAAATTAGAGTATTTCGAGGATTCGGATGTGGTTATGTATGAAGACAGAGTGGATAGAGTTGTGTGGAGGTCAGATAATGCCGGAGAAACATGGAAGAAGGTCGATGTCGCAGCAGGCAAATTATGGCAATTTCAGATGCATGAATTTGATCCGAACAGAGCTTATATCATTACAACAGAAAATAGTCATTATGCAACGAAAGATAAAGGCAAGACATGGGAGGAATTCTCCACGGGTTCGATTGCGAGCATTTTCAGGCCGGCGCTGGCATTCCATGGTGGTGACCCGGATAAGATACTATTCCATGCTATGGATTGCACTGGAATCTTCTGCGAAGAATCGGTAAGGAAACCCGCATGTGCAGGTTAGAAAATCATGCGCTGACTATATACCGACAGACTATGTACACCACCAACGGCTTTTACAAAAATACTAGATTCCTACGATCCAATACTGAGGGCTGTCACTGGGCTAAAGCTTCGAAGGAGTTCACAACTGGTCAAAAGGATTTGGATGATAATCGGATTCTCTGCGTAGCCAAGGGTCAATTCTCCCCTTGGAGAAAGGACTATAGACTTGTCATCTCGGATGACTACTTTGTGTCCAACGGTAACGACAGACAGGAATTCGAGCCCCAATTGGAATTCGGCCGGACCGTCCAAGGAATCGTGGATATCGCACCGCAGAAGAGACACTTGATTACAGCTGCGTCGGCTTCGGGTACTGATGAAATGGCATTATACATTACTGATGACACCGTGAAGTGGCACAGAGCCGAGTTCCCACATGATCATAAGTTGACACAAGAGGCATACACCATTTTGGAAGGAACAAACTATAGTATCCAGATTGATGTTATGAATACCCGGCCATCGAATCCAATGGGGGTTTTCTTCACAAGCAATTCGAATGGAACGTATTTCACAAAAAACATCGAACACACAAACAGGAATTTCAACGGCCTGGTCGATTTCGAAAAAGTGACCGGAGTGCAAGGAATTGTCATTGTCAATGTCGTTGATAATTGGGAAGATGTGGAGAAAACTTTCATGGAAAAGAAGAAGAAAAAGTCTAAAATTAGTTTCGATGATGGCCGAACTTGGCAGGCTGTCAAGGCGGGGAGTAAAGATCTTCATCTTCACTCTGTTACTGAACTCGACAATTCTGGTCGTGTCTTTTCTAGCCCAGCTCCAGGTTTAGTTATGGGCAATGGCAACACTGGAGACTATTTAGATAACTTCAGCAAAGCAGATCTTTACGTCTCAGACGATGCTGGAGTTACATGGCACCAGGCTCTTGATGGGCCCCACAAGTACGAGTTTGGTGATCAAGGATCCGTTCTTGTGGCCATGAAAGATCGCCCTACGAATGAGGTCAAATTCTCGTTGAATCACGGTAAAGACTGGAAATCGGTCCCGCTCGAACGTGAGATGCGCCCACTCCAATTGATAACCACCCAGGATTCAACCAGTCTCAAATTCCTTTTACTTGCGGTGGATGAGTCGAAACAAGACAGCGAAGAATTTTTCATGGTCGCACTTGATTTCGAAGAGATGCATGAAGGCAAATGTAAATCTTCGGATATGGAGACCTGGTGGGCAAGAGTCGACGAAGCGGGCAAACCAACCTGTCTCATGGGTCACACTCAGTCATACCAGCGCCGCAAAGCCGACGCGGATTGCTTCATGAAGAAGGAATTCCAGGATCCAGTGCCTGATACCAAGGACTGCGATTGTACGGACGCTGACTTTGAGTGTGATTACAACTTTGTGAGAAGCGATGATGGCAAAGAGTGCAAACAGAATGGCAACCTGGTACTGCCAAAAGGTGCTTGCGAAGCATTCGGTCCTGACGACACCTTCTTGGGCTCTTCAGGATGGCGCTTAATTCCGGGGAATACCTGCAAACGAGTCGGCGACAAACAAAAGGATGATCCAATTAAACACAAATGCTCGACAGCTGTCGGTCCACCGGCATCCGGCAATGGCAACTCAACCGAAACCTCGTTCAGTGGTTCTAGGTTTCACAACCATGCTTATCTGCAGCGTACAGATGTCAGTACCGGAAAAGACGAAACTGTTGTCATGCGGATTGACCAGGACCAAACTTGGCTTACTCACGACCATGGCAAGAAGTGGAAGCAGATCTTGAAGGGCGAAGAAATCATGCAGATCTACACTCATCCATACTTCAATGACGTTGTTTTCTTCTTGACAAGGACCGAAACCGTATTTTATTCCGTTGATCGTGGAGAGAATATCAGGAGCTTTAAGGCGCCTCTACCACCAAATCACGAGGTAACAGTCATGAATTTCCACCCCAAGAACAAGGACTGGATAATCTGGATGGGCCAAAAATGCGAGGGATTAGATGATTGCCATATGGTAGCTTCAGTGACACAGGATCGAGGCGATGAATGGAAAACTCTCCAGCGTTACGTCAGGAGATGCGAATTTATCAACGAAGCTCCCCCACAGCAACGCGATGACAAATTGATCTATTGTGAAGTAAGAGAAAGGGAGAACAATGATCCAAGCAACCCATGGCAACTTGTCTCAAGCACGGACTTCTTCTCTGAGCCTCCGCAAATCCACTTCAGTAATGTTGTTGATTTTGCAACAATGTCTGAATTCATTGTGGTCGCCACAAAGGATGAAGCGCATCAAACCTTAAAAGTTGACACGAGTGTTGATGGCTCGACCTTTGCAAATGTATCCTTTCCTCATGGCTTCACGATTGACCACAAAAAACAATCGGCCTACACTGTCTTGGATAGCTCTACACACTCCGTCTTTTTACACGTTACAACCAATGACGATCCGGGTTATGAGTATGGCAGTATCATGAAGAGTAACTCTAATGGTACCGATTACGTGCTCAGCCTGAGTGCTGTGGATAGAGACGGGCCAGGTTATGTCGACTTCGAGAAAATGTTTCATCTCCAAGGTGCATCAATGGTGAATGTTGTTGCAAACGCTAATTCGAAGAACTATAAGAAGGAGCAGAAAAAGTTAAAGACAATGATGACCCATAACGATGGAGCTGAATGGAGCTACTTGAAAGTCCCTCCAACTGGCGCTGATGGAAAGAAATACGGATGTAGCGGTTCATTGGAAAAATGTTCCTTGAATATTCATGGCTATACAGAGAGAGCTGACAAATCTCACACATACTCGTCTCAATCCGCAATTGGATTGATGTTTGGTGTTGGCAATGTTGGCGAGTTCCTAACACCCTACGATTCCGCTGACACTTTCATGACTGCCGATGGTGGAGTCAACTGGAAATTCGTCAAACAGGGTACTTACATGTGGGAATTTGGAGATCAGGGATCGATCCTTGTTATTGTGAAGGAGAATGCACCAACTAATGTTGTGTATTATTCTCTAAATGAGGGAGATACATGGATCGAATACAGATTTTCTGATTCAGATATGACTGTCGACGATCTCACCACAGTGCCCGACGATAATTCTCGAAACTTCCTCCTCTGGGGAACTATTGATGGGAAGCTTACTGCTGTCAATCTCGATTTCTCTGGCTTAACCGACAAACAATGTAAACTTGATGAGGGACATGTTACTGATGGTGACTACTATCTTTGGACACCCAAGCATCCTCTTCAAAATGACGATTGCTTATTTGGACACGTTTCACAATATCACCGAAAGAGGACTGATCGTAATTGTTACAACGGACCAATGATTCCCTCTCTCCATGACATCGCGAAGAATTGCACTTGTACGAGACGGGACTTTGAGTGGTAAGTCTTGTTTCCAAATCTTTCCATGACTGTTTATGCTAACCTCAATGCAGCGATTTCAATTATGAGCGCCAATCTGATGGATCTTGTGCTTTGGTCAACGGATATTCACCTCCAGATCATTCCCAGATGTGCCGATTTGATCCTAATGTTGTCGAATTCATGGAGCCCACGGGATACAGAAGAGTTCCTTTGACCACTTGCGAAGGCGGCAACGAAATGGACGCAAATACAGCTCACCCATGCCCTGGTCACGAAAATGAATTCGAAAGGAAGCATGCCGCTTCTGGCTGGGCTATCTTCTTTGCTGTTATTATACCAATTGGTATTGGTGCTGGTTTTGGATATTGGGTCTGGCGCAACTGGACTGGAAAATTCGGTCAAATCCGGTTGGGTGAACAATGTATGTCTTTCCCATCTTTCACCAAAATTTTACTAACAGAATCCCACAGCCTCATTCAATGATGAAGCCCCTTATATTAAATACCCTGTAATGTTAGTTGCTGGTACCGTGGCGGTTGCCCAGGCTATCCCCCTACTCGCATCTTCGCTTTGGCGCTCAGCCTCGAGCGCCCTTGGTCGCAGCCCACCTGCGAGATTTACTACAAGAGATAGTTTTGCCAGAGGAAGGGGTGACTATGCAGTGGTGGATGAAGATGAAGGGGAACTTTTGGGAGAAGATAGTGAAGAGGATGTTTGAATTGATAGTGTGGACTGATATTATTGGACTTTGCTCTGTTTCTTTTAGCGGGTTAAGAAGGACGGATGGATGTATAGTTATCGGTATGGACCAGGATGGGCTTTTTGATTGGGATGGATTGGAATGAGCGTTAGGATTTGGGTATACCGGCAGCTGAGGATGAAGAGGATGAGGGGACAAAGGAAATGAAACGAAGCATAAGTAGAAAAAGTAAATTCGGCCACTAGACCAAAAAAAACAACATAACAGGTTGTATATTATGAACATGATTATATACTAGCAATCGCATGGGTTTTTCCTAAGGAATCTGAGAATGATATATACATGTGCAGTACCTGCCTAGCAGCTTCTCATCGAATTCAGAATTCTTTTCGACTCCCTTATTGACTGCCCGCACCTGAGTCTGTCTGTAAATCAGTATCAATATCCGAAGCCAAGGAGAAAACTTCATCGACGCCAAAGCCCATAGTCTATAATCCAATCAAGCATTCATTGAATGACAAGTACCATCCATTAGCAACCAATAATATCTTCTGAGTATATACAGTAGGTAGATACTAGGTAGATAGAAGCAATTCACCTCGACTTCAAAAAGACCAAGAAGCCTAGTTGGTTGTGTATATTATTATAGGGACGGGTGTGAGGATCAGATCAATTGCATTTCTCCAAGGTAGATAGACATCGATTTTAATCTACTAAATTTCGATATACGAGGATCAAATGCTCAATTTCTACCCACATCTCTCCAATCGAAAGAGGCGGATTCTTTCTTTCTTCCTTTCTTCGATTATTCGTTCTTTTACACCACTGCCTCCATTCTTCCTACTTACCCCCCTTCATTTTCTTACTACTCCGTGCCCCCCTCACACTCAGACACAAACCACCACCATCAGACTCGAACGCTCTGGACTCCCAATCGAAGTCGCTAGAATATCAGGGTTCCTCGTTAGCGGCTTCGGTTGCTACATAACGGGTGCGAACTTGGTTGCTGGATGGCGGGGCTTCCGTAATGAGTTCTCTGATTGAGCGTGCTGCCAATAGATTGAAAATGTCATATTCATTACAAGCCATGAATGGTCCAAGGTTAGAAGCTGGCGTAGTCCGCCCAAGCAGCACTAATAAGGAAATGCAGATACCAGTCAAGATAGCCGTGGGGTTAGACAAACTCCAAAGGTCATTCTTCTCTGTCGCCCGGTGACCTACAAGATCTCAGGTAAGCACTTACCTCTCTACCTGTGGGGAATAGTTCATCCTTTGGAACCAAAAAGCATGACGATCCTCAGTTGTTGATATTTTTATATCTCAAAACCTCATTCCAAATACAGAATGATAATATAATTGAATGTGTCATTAAAATCGTAGTTAAAGTCATCTATCCTTCTCTTCGTCAAATAAGCATATACAAAAATATATCACCGTTGCGAAAGTTGACTATAAACCGTAGCACCGCCTAGTGCCAATATTATTCCTAAGGCGTCTTTTATTGTAAGGATTCGGCCATCGCTGATCCATCCATAGCTGAGAATTATGATCGTTTTGACACTTGGAGGGATAATTAGCTATGGAGACAGGTTAGAAAGGAGCAAAGACCCAACTTACTTAGAAGCAACATTAAATGTCAGTGCCGACATCCTTCCAATAATCAAAAATTGACTTAAATTCAGCAATGCCGCAGCTAGCCCACTAAGCCCCAATGCAATCAGCGTATCCTTCGGAACCAGCGATACATCCGGGGGTGTATCCAAGAATGGCGCCATAAATGCAAGTATGAGGACGGATATTGGGGCTTGATTTAAAAGTAATTGGGGCGAAGACACTTTGAAATCTACCAGCTTTTTGCCGATCCATACTTGGTAGAATGCGGTAACAACAAAGGCGGCGGTTGCGATGGAGGCCCCTAATATAGTGGTTCCTGCAGCAGAGGAATTGGTTAAGCCCACGCCGATGCAGACAGAGGCGAGGGCGAGCATTATGGAGGAGGAGACGGATTTTTGAAGAAAGATATATTGGAGGAGGGCAACGCAAGGGGTCGTCATTATCTTTGCGAGTCTGCGGATGAAGGTAGAATGGTTAGTTATGCACTTTCATGAAGGCAGAGTGTATAAGAGCATGTAGTGGAAGACTAACTGGTAAAACCCAACGGAATTGAAAGTCAAACTCAAGTTCCCAAGTATCAGAAATCCGGCAAAGAAAGTACATAGTGGGATCATCTGAAGGAATGGCAATCGTATGGGAACGAAGAGATTGAAGGGAGAACGACTCGCTATCCATAGAACTATTGTCGTACATGTAAAATGCCACATTGCGAACGATATTTGCATCTTCTTCAGTTGAGGATCTTTGAGAATCCTATTTTTGAAGTTAGCCTCCCTGCCCTTGTGAGGATTATTGGGGGAGCGATTTCTACGAACCACTTGTTCAAAAAGACCAGAGTAACAGTACTAAAGATATTCAAACCGATACAAGCAATATCAATAATCTTTCCGCCTCGAGTCTTTTGTAATTGTTTCCGTTTCCCCAAAGCCTTGCCAGTATCCGTTTCGTCACCCATCATTGATTTCGACTCCCCCATTTCCACATCCTTCTCTAATGGTTCAAGGTCGCCCATAACTCAAATTTTCGATACGCAACCAATTGTATGGCACAAGGTAAAATTCTACTAAAGTAGAAGGGTCCGAAGCTCAGGTTATTATAGAAAAGAGACTGGCGCCCAATATATAGATCCGCGACTGTTTTTGTAAGAGCGGAGGAGCCTAAAGCCTCTACCTACAACAATTGATATTGATGCAGATATGACAACTCAGTAGCAATAATGAGTTATAACCCAAAATAAAAAAAATAGACAAGGCAGGAAGAGAAAATGCTTTAGAGATGTAAGCCCTAGAAGAAGGAAAAGACAACACTTAGACCTGTAGGTGTTAACATATTTTGTATGTAAAATGTCTTTGAGGAATATCTCCTAATATTTATTTACATACCTATATTTTTGAAGTGAGGGTTTACTAGGTAGGGTAGGTCAAAGCTTATTGGAAGGATTTTCTCAGCCTCGCAGGTTTTACACTTCACTTCACTATAGGTTAGTGAGCGGGAATTCCCCCTTTCTAGAAGTACTGATTTCTTTTATTTTGATTGGTCTAAAAATCTGGGGTCAAGGATAGGAAAGGGAAAGCTTCTTATTTACATGCTATATTCTTTGGAACACTATTTTAATACTACCTGGTAGGTACCGAGTAGGACATGCGCCATGTAGAACCTTCTTTATAGAGAGATATAAAAGTATTTTATTCCATGTTTTTGATATATATATATTAAATTCAATTATGATATTCACTATTAACTTCCTTATCAAGAAATTTATATAGCAGTATTGCCTGCCAGGCAAGGTTAAGGAGACGGGGCCGGGGGCGGGAGACAGGTCAACTTCCATTTCCGTAGGTTCCAGCATGTCTTCTAGAACTACTAGGTACCGACAGGAGCTCACTTGTATTTTTGGCTGTTACATTATCTTACTGCATGTTGAGTGTGTTTTTTGATACCCATTTGAATTACCACAACCACAACTACAACCAAAAATTCAATTCAATTCAATTCAATTCACATTTATTTCCTATTCATTTAAATCCACTTGATTAAGGGCTACGTACCCATCGGCCCGCTTGAAGAGAACGGAAACACCGAAATAACGAAGCCAATCGGTATAGTATACGTCTCTCTCGGGTACTTCCACACCTACAAATAAATCTCATACTCTATTAAATTATTCTATTTTACTCTGCGAATATCCACTTCAAATACTACCAACGCTCTGAATTCCATTTTGCAAACCCTCAGCGTATTCAAAATCCTCTTGAGATTTATCTACTTAAGACTTCTATTTCGTCACAATGGGTGTTACTAAGAATGTTAAGAATTTGCTCTATTACTCGGTGCATCCAAACCAATTGCGCTCAATTCTGCAATGGCACGTACAATGCTAATACTCCGCGATCTCTACCAATCTAGCATTACTAACACCCGTATAGGAAGTTATGGCATGATCCAGTTCACACCAGAGATCCATCAAAAGAGACGCAAACTCTCAGGGATTGCTTCAAATATCTTGAACTCACGAGTCGAAGTTTCTGTGCAGTTATCCAAGAATTGAACCCAGAACTGCTGGTGCCCGTTACACTCTTCTACCTAATTCTACGAGGCCTCGATACGATTGAAGATGACATGACCATTCCATTGGAGAAAAAGGAGCCACTATTAAGGAATTTCCAAGATATTCTCGAGGAAGATGGGTGGACTTTTACTGAGAATGGACCAAATGAGAAAGACCGAGAGCTTCTGGTACACTTCGACTGTGTCATTACCGAATACAAAAAGATCAAGCCGGCATATAAGGCCATCATTAAAGATATCACCAAGAAGATGGGCGACGGTATGGCAGATTATGCGAACAATGCTGAGCACAACATCAATGGGGTCAACACGGTGAAGGAATACGAGTTATATTGCCATTACGTGGCCGGTCTTGTGGGAGATGGATGCACAAGATTATTTGTGGAGAGTGAACTTGCAAATCCTGCTCTGTTGAGGAGACCAGAATTGTCAGAGTCTATGGGTCAATTCTTACAAAAGACAAATATCATTCGTGATATTAGGGAGGACTTTGATGACAAGAGACGTTTCTGGCCTAAAGAGATTTGGTCGAAGCACGTCACCAAGTTTGATGATCTGTTTGATCCCAAGAACAGAAAAGCTGCTTTGGAATGCAGCTCAGAAATGGTCCTCAATTCCCTGCAGCATGCCGACGAATGCCTATTCTACATGGCAGGCATAAAAGATCAGAGTGTTTTCAACTTTGTTGCGATCCCGCAAGTTATGGCAATTGCAACTTTGGAGTTGGTTTTCCAGAACCCTGAAGTTTTTGAGAGAAATATCAAAATCACAAAGGGTGATGCTTGCCAATTGATGATGGAGGCTTCCCAGAATTTACGAGTTGTTTGCGACACGTTTCTGAGATATACAAGAAGAATTCTCAAGAAGAATACGCCAACGGACCCAAATTTCTTGAAAATCAGCATTGCATGCGGAAAGGTATGTTGAAATTCATTGCTTTATCTGTCAGATTACTAATTGGCATAGGTCGAACAATGGGTTGAATCTATATACCCATCTCAAGATCCCAAAGCGCTTGCATTACAGATCGCTGGTGAAAAGTCAGCTGCAGAGAAGAAGTCCGCAGCCGAACAAGCGGAATCCAAGCAAGATGTCTTCTATCTACTCATTGCTGTCCTTGGCACCCTCTTTTTTGTCTCTGCACTCATGGTATGTCCCTTCAGCCCTTTTTCTCAAGTCATCACTAACCCCATTTAGATTGGAGCTGCTTACTTAGCCGGTGCTCGCTTCGACATTGCCTTCAATGAACTCCGACAAGGAAACTTCATGCCCAAGGGTAAAGGCAGTATTGCCCCAGAAGCACAACCATTTGCTGACCCTGGTCACGGAGAGCTATGACGAGCTAATACTTTTCAATTTTTTGGGCAAGTTGCGCCAGGCGGAGCGGGGGTTTCAAATGCTACTTATATCATCTTTAATATTTCCCCTACACAAAACCAAACCACCGGATTGCATGGTCATCCTTCTTCATTGTACTTTCCTCTTTTCTATTCCCTCACCACATGTATCATAGGCTCTTCTTTTGGTGCGTACATTGATGCATTTATGGATGGGCATAATCAGGATGAATGAACGAATGAATGGGAATGGTTAATGCATATGAATATGCATGGTCCTTATGTTCGTTGATGGATATTGGATCTTTCTATGGTAATTTTTTGAAGTGTCCATTGTCGTCCATATCATACCATACATAGCAGTTCCACGCAAGAAGCGAGCAAGTAAGCATTTTAATGACAAAACCAATTTTTCAGAATCGTAGCATACTAGCTAGCTACTTTCACAATCTCACTACAGTACCACTGACTTCAATACTGCAAATTTGATATTCTGCGCAAGTAAATCTTCAAGAAATGTGTTGAGGAGTCTTCAAATATTGAGGATACCATGTTGACGAGTATGCAAACCGAAACAACTCGTGAATTTCATTCATTCATTCCTCTGATGAATTCATCAACAAACTACATATTGCAAACAAACAGATAAACTTTGAGAGCACCCCGATCCTAACTAAGTGATTGTAAACATGCTGTGATGATACAGATCAACATTTCAATTCCGTTTATTACATATATCCGCACATATTGCCTGCCATGTATACTGTAGAATCAACAAATCTGCTTGCTAAAAGGCAAGGTAACTTCCCCTTTGAATATTCATTTGTGTTGTTTTTCTTCTCTTTTCTTTTCTACGATATGATAATTCTCTAGATAGATATATACTAAGAAGAAGAAGAAGAAGAAGAAGAAAACAAGCATGCATATAGTCCAAGAATATCAACGATAACAAGTAACAACTATTGTCGCTGAACAGAACAGAATTGAACAGGAGTTAACCGCAAAAGCAAAGTAAAGTAAATCAAATCAAGAACTAATGAAGAATCGATATCATATACCATCTATAAGTATCGTTGTATCAATGTATTGTTTCATCATCAATCAGAAAACTTTCATTCCTCATCTCTCTCTCTCATCCCTCAGTTTTCTACCTGCGCCCCCTCACCCAAATTCTCACTAGGTCTTTCATTCTCCCAACACCAGTATATCTAAGCCTTCGGAACATTAGGCACATCATTAGCCGTAGCCTCCGCCTCGGAATTATGATGATGGTGATGTCCGTCTTTCTTATCCTTCCCTTTCTTCTTCGACTCTTTCTTGGCTGCAGCTTCGGCTACCAGCTGCTCGAAGGCCATGTAGTCGCCCTCTTCTTCTGGATTGCGTTGTGCCTGTTGTCCAGATTGTTAGCTTCGTTCATACCTGGTTACAGCTGGAATTTGTAGAATAGAATAGATGAGTGAGTGGGGGCGGGGGGCAAAGGGGAAAGAGCAAATCTTACCTTCGAATAAACCTCTCCCGAAATAACCAAAGCTTGAGCCCTCTCCAACCGTTTGGACATTGGCACCCTCTTATCATTCAAAATCTCATCACAGACGTCCCTCAGAACACCCTGGATCTCAAACTTGCTACCCCTCCACGCAGCCGTAAGAATCTTGCCCGTCACCCTGCGCTCATATTCGACTTTCTTCTCGTCGGTCCAGTCCTCGCCGCCCTTTTCTTCCATCTTAGCCATTTCCTCCATTGTCATTTGCGCATCGATCGCACTGGATATCGTATTCCATGTCTCCTTTGCAAGTGTTCCCTTGTCCTTAAGACGCGAGAAGAAGCCACCGATACCGAGAAACTTTTGAGATTTGAGAAGCGCGGTGGATTTTTGCAAGTAGGTTTGCCCGATGGCATGCAGGATGTCGAGTCCGAAGGATTCCATTTTGAGGTTCTCGACCTCGAGGCGGGTCTTTTCTTGGAAGGCTTTGGTGACGTCAGGCCCCTTGTCTGTTTCTGTCCATATGCTAATGCGATCTATCAACTTCTTTGCCAAAGTATCGACTCTCTCTTGGCGCGCTCTTGCTCGCTCTTTCTCGTAAGCTGCTAGCTCTTCGCGTTGCGCTTTACTTAGACCACCCTTCTTCTTCTCTTTTTTC
>JWJA01005261.1:0-11097 GCA_000812885.1 Lanzia echinophila
TTTTTGTACGGTGGTTTTTAAATTTTATTGTGGTTTTGAGTGTCCATATCTGTATGTGAGTAATAAAGGGGAAAGAATAGGATGAGACGAATGAGATGTAAGTAGTGTGGAAAGAGAGAAAGAAAGTGGAATGATGAAGGAACTACATGGCAGGATTTTTAAGGTAAGGATGGATGCGTCGGAATACGACGGGCTACTTCCTTCATACTATATTCTATGCCTGTCCGGTATGTATGTATGTATGTAATGCATCTATGAAATCTACCTTAAAGTGCTGACTTTAATCTGTGTGTATGTGCGGGGGGAACGGGAACTCGATATTTCACATGAGAATATGTCAACTTTTGTGGTAGAGTGAACTGAACTGGAGAAAGGTTCAGGAGAGATGCTGTATATCTATCATCCGGGGAAGCGGCTTCACGTCCCCGAAAGAGCATAAGAAAAGCTTATTTTCCATCATTTAGATTGCTGCTCCAATTATATTCATTACCTATCACTTACTTACCATGAATGAGATGGTGGTGGAAAGTAACCTAGTATCGGCGCAACCGAAGATCTCAGAAGTGCGCGGCTTTTTGTGTTTGTATGTGGATTCAAGGTAGAGAGGGGTAGGGGTATTCGACGATTTACTTGCTTGCCTGAAAATTATACCTCAGTGTGTGGTGCATCAATGCAAATTTCGTGTGTATGTATTTCAAAAAATTGAAAGGCTTGATGAATTTCAAGATCAGATCCGCACACACTAGCTAGCTAGCGACGGTAGGTAGTTAGACAGGGGGAAATATTTTTAGGTTTCTTTCCTTCCCCTGCTCAAGTAGGTTTGACAGGCCAGCCGAGCATAGGACAGGTTGGCTCGTAAATCTTGTTCTTTCTGGGTAAATTGAGATAGATGCTTACCTCATGTATATATGTAAAATCCCAGTCTATAACATATTTCTCGGGCAAATGATGCGCGAGAGAAGACGGAAGAATACGTATGTCTCTGTCTGCCTTGTACCCGTTTTTGTATGGAGTAGTTAGGATAGGATAAGACTGGGGGGATTGTTACCACGTATCGTATGGACAAATATGAATATGTAAAGATCTATCTAATATAACTCAAGTAATGCATTCACTTTAATGCACTCACTTTACTTTACTTTGGTTGATATACTTGTAGTGAGTAAAAATGGAATGTAATGAAATGAAATGCGCTCAGAAATGCGCTCAAATGCACCTACCACATCGCGACACAGAATTCGGGAGGAACCCTAACATACATTGCATCAATCTCAAGAGATCCTAGCCAAACCTCAATCAAATCAATCAAACCTGATCCATGCCTCCCACATCCTCATCCACAAAAACCCCAAAAATGTTATGCATGAGGACCTTTCAATTCATCTGCTTCGTATGGATGAAGCTGGGGCCAATGAATGTACTTACAGTAACGTAACCAACTGCACAGTAAGGCAAGGTAAAGAAAGTACTGTACGATAATTATCCTACAAGTAGTTATTGGTTGGATGATCAAACGAACCTTCTTCTACCGTTTGGTGAATGGATCCGGTATCGCGAAGGATTGATACCTTGTATGTATTGCAAAACGTACTGGATTGAAGTCTTTGTGCAAGGGAAGGAAAATGAAAATGGAAATCTTCTCTCTTTCCTTCATACATATCATAGTACTAGGGACTCGTAATTTTTAAAGGCCCCTGTTATTTGATATGAATTTGATCTGATCTCGGACTGCCGGGAAGGATCTAAAATGAAATACAATACAATCCTTAAAATACTGGAGATTTTAACTACCTAGTAAAGTAGTACTTGTACTTGTAACTGTATGCGCTTGTGCTTTATAGATGCATCAAGGATTTGATATATGCACTGCACCTTCGCGGATACTCCGTACTAGCTGTAGAGGTACATTAGTTTAAGTTTTAGGTATCCTCCTTCTTTCCGCAAGGCGTGTGAAGGAATGTATTGTAGACATTTCCTAGGATACAGAAACGTCATGTACGTACTCACACAGTGACTTTGTCTTCATAGGAAGTTGTGATTGGTAGATGAGAAAATGATTGGGTTGTGGATGTTGTATTCTTCAAGGATCATAAATGCGGATGCTGCCGTTCCTGAACCCCGGCTTTTGAGTGGATATGAAAATGTGGATGTAGATGTGGATGTGAAGTGGATATGGATGTTGCGGCAATAACAACAGAGAGATACATCATTCGTTGCGCTTCCAAGTAGTTCGATGTATGTTACTACAAAGTATGCTTGTGAGAATGGATACTAGGTAGGTCGTAGAGTGAACTGAACTCAAAATTTCGGCAAGTGAAAATAGTAAATAATATATTCTTCCCAGTGATATCATTATCGCAGTATCATGAATAAGAATACAGTAAGAACTCAACAGCCTATTTATCTCATGGTTCGGCCCGTAACGAATGTCGTCAGATAGATTAGAATGCAAAAAATAATACATACAATCAGCTATAGGTGCTTTCAGATCAATGATTAACATATGGTGTAACGATAATCAAGATCAGAAGATTAAATCTGTCAGCAACTGCCGATATTTGAGATGATACTTGACCCAGGTGACTGTAGAATTAATGACTGTTGTTGTTGTCAAGAAATTTGGTTGTGGTATTGGAGATTACGACGAGTTAATATGGTCTGACCTTTGGTACTTGCATATACCTATTAAGGTATTGTCTTGAATGAAAGGTCTAATAAGGTTCGATATTACATGGTGTCGTATACCTCGTACTTCGTCGGCATATAAATTGTATGGTATAAAGTACATACGATATTTGACCTAACTAGATGTACTCACTTGTACATGGATGATATTACCGGTCCATAAAGGTACTAGATAAAGATCCTCATGGGCGGTTCCGGAAATAGGAAAGGAATGATCAGCAAAAGCTTGGGTTTTGATTTCAACAGCGATAATGTCCTTGTCTTTCGGTCCCCTATCCGAACCAGCATTATAAAAAGCTACTGGCTTTCGTAACTTTCGTAAGTCTTACAATACTGGAGACTTCTGAGACAGTAAGGTTATTATAAGACTGTAAAATTGTAAATGATACCCGATTAAGGAATTTTAAGGGATTTTAACAACTGTGGATATCTACCACTATATTGCACATTGCATACGGTATACCACGGGAGGGTAGTCTTTTTATACCCCAGACTGACTTGTACATCGGTCTAGACACCAAACCAAGCCTAGGGGATTTTCCATTCATAGTATTTGACAGACACTCGCTCCATATTTAGCCGAGCTACAAGCCCAATGTACATACACCGACGATACGCAATGTGACGCCGGTTAAAGTTGCATGTATATACGAATGTACATAGAGTAAATGTATGCAAGTTTACGGTTAATCTGTCCTTGCAATGTAAAGCTCATTGCCACAAGCCACAACCTAAGGTTGAGATACCTACGTGAACCGTTCTACTTGCATATCATTATTACGCTTCTCCCCTGATATACCCGTCGTCGAACATTTGTGTTGTAAGCTTAGAGTTCCTTTGGGTCCATTGTATCGGTAACCTTAGCACTATAACGTCTTTGGGAAGCCAGCTTATCAGCTACAAAGGGATTTGAATTGCTTCAAAGGTGGATTCGAAAGTACTGTCGCGAAATTGTGAAGTTAAATTACATTTCCCTCCTGCAGATGATATATTCTCTAATGTATTTTAGAGTTTCAATTAGTGAGCGGCAACTAAATTGATTAAGTTTGAGCCCCCTTAGTCCCACACAAAACTATAAAAATCGCCAAGACCATCGAATCGAGATATCGATATTACTGTCGCCGTCGCATAAGCTTTTATCAGTGAAATAAAATCATACGATTGTATTTCATTTACCTGAATAAGTATTTCTATATAGATACCCGACATACTTGATCACCAATCCATTACCAGTGTCGCATTCCCAACGGTCGAATCTCGGGCGTGGCATCAAAAGATGGATGTATTGGGATTAACCGTCGGAATAGCCTCATATGGCAATTCGTTGGTAATCACTATCTTTTATTGGTTAACCGTTGCCTTTTCATCATCGGTTCTTTCCATTTCATAATTTTCATAATTTCCAAGTGAAAATAAGGCTACGCCCTTTAGAAATATGCGCGATTTGTCACCTTGCAAGTAATTGACGTTGGCGTTCGGCCGAATAGCTTCATTTTATGAAGTACTCATGATGAGGTTACCAATCAATATATGATTTTTAAGCGCTCTCCCAAGAATTTTAATCGGGAATTGGTGGAATGTTTTGATGTTATTCTAGGTATCA
Organism: Lanzia echinophila; assembly: GCA_000812885.1. Classification (NCBI taxonomy): domain Eukaryota; kingdom Fungi; phylum Ascomycota; class Leotiomycetes; order Helotiales; family Rutstroemiaceae; genus Lanzia; species Lanzia echinophila. Next base: position 4,289 of record JWJA01005261.1, read on the forward strand.
TTATACCAATACTATTTCTACCCCTCTTTCCCCAGATTTTTGACCCGGATCACGGTGGAACTTTTTACATGAACCTTGATCCCGACCTCATTGAGGATCCATAAGTATGAGGAATCATTGCAATTCTTCTATTAACGTCGTTATTCGAAATCCACATGTATGTGGAATCATGATTAAAGTCGTCATATTTCTGCGTGAAGCTTACCAATTAATCTTTCGTGGCATCATGATGATGGCTGCTGCCTTATTTTCATGACTCCTTTTTAGATGAGGTATCGAAGATTACCAATATATCCTCAAATGAGGGAAGAAAGGACCACTTTAGATGAGAAGTATTTTCTATATAACCGGCGTGAGATGTGGCAACTTGGGGTATATTCTCAATAGATTCTTGTGTCACTACATTTCTATTCCTTCCATATTCTTACTGGCTGCCAAAAAGTCGTCAATCTTACATATACATCGTTAAAATATGTCTAAAATATTCATGTAAGTTACACAGCATTTTATACCCCCTTGATCACCAATCAATTGTACCCCAATTAATCATTTTTATAGGACCGGTGCAACAGGCCATATTGGCGGCGCAGTATTGGATATTGTCTACCCAAAATATGGAATTATTCATACTATCAAAGCATTAGTTCGTGATGCTGCCAAGGGGAAAAAACTTGTGGCTCGGTACCCAAATGTGAAGGTCATTATTGGAGATATGAGTAACTTGGATATTTTGGAAAATGAATGTAGAGAAGCTGATATTGTTCTTCGTAAGTCAATCTCAGTGGTAGAAATTTTCAATGGATCTCTTAACTGGTCCTGACTTGTACCGACTAACATGACAATAGATGCTGGTCCTGACACTGGAGAAGATCTTGCCATCGCCGCAATGCTCAAAGGACTTCAAAACCGTACTCCGAAACCTTATTACATCCATACCACAGGAGCGGCTCTTATAATGGATATTCCAGATGGAACTCACAGCGGTAGACTATGGGATGATGTAGCCGATATCAAGGAGATGAAATCTCTCCCAAGATCATATGTTCATGGTACCACAGACCACGTAAGTCCTCCTGAATATCCTACCTCAACTCAAGATAAATTAACACCCACAACATAGCTCGTATGGGAAGCTTCCACCACAGTCCACACAGCCATGATTTCCCCCACCATGGTATATGGACTTTCCCCCTCCACTGACCATCCCACACCCATCACCATCCCTTGGTTTGACGCCCTTCTCAAGAAACATTCCGGCGGCTTCACCATCTCCAAGGGTGCCAACCAGCACAGCTACATCCATGTTCTTGATCTCGCACAGATGTATCTTTCGCTTCTTACCTCTGCTCTAAACTCCGAAGGTGATACCTCCTCAAGTCTTCAGAAATGGGGCAACGAAGCATATTACTTCGCCAGTGATGAAGATCTACCCTTCCATACTGTCATGACTGCTCTCGTGTCCCAATTACAGGGAACGAAATACACATCTTCTTCCAGCAACATCGTTGAGATCGAGCCACATAATGTTCCACGCGGGACTTTGTCATCAGAATTGGATATTATGGCTGAGATTTTCTTCGGTTGTAATACGCGTGGTGTGTCGACCAGGGCGAAAACTTTGTTGGATTGGGAGCCGAAGCAACCGAGTGTGTTGGAGGGATTGAGAGAAGTGTTTGATGTTTTTGTTGAGTGGAAAAAGCAAAAGTGAGGAGTGGTGTAGCTTAGTTGTGTGATTTATCAATTATATGTTGGTAAGGTTGTTTGTTATATCTTCGAGAAGGGGTATTTGGTTACAGTAGATTATTTAGGAACCGACGCTCATTAATTTCATATTATTTTATTCTGGCTAGATGGATTTTAGAATCTACATCATCTACTTTTATTTTTATGACCAGGGGCAAGTCAGGTAAACTACATATATTCCTCCAACTACTCCACCCACTTCTGACCAGGAATTCACTCGTCAAAATTAGGGAACTACCCCTGTAGTCATGTGGCTTCTAAAGAACAGCACGAGTAAAGTATATACTTTTTCATGTAGGATGGTATCTATAATAATTGGATTATTGCAGAAAATTATCTCACATCATATGGAAATAACACATTCATCCATAATTCCAAACTATTTACCTTAACCTCCTCAGGTATTTCACTCTGCAACCATAATCACAACCAACCAAATACTAGTCAACATCACATTCACATCTCAACTCAAATAATCCACAAAAACATATATGCTCCAGCATTAATTGCAACTCATTGTATTCTCGCTGTGATATACTTTAGATATACGTGGGATGAATCCTGCCTACACTCCCTTCTCGCTTCAACTCCAAAATCCTACCATCATTGTTCCAATCTCCCTCTAGCAAACTCCAAAGTGAAACAAACGTTGTCTCGCGAGAACAACCATTCCAAATCCATGCGTAATAAACCACGCCTCAAGTCATTCTATACCTTCCCATCAGTCAAGATCCTACTCCCCATCATGAACCTATCAACTTTTCCACATCACCCCTCAGTTAGCAGCAGCCCTTCCAGGAATATCAGACACATCGCTATCACTATCCGAATTCCCCGACTCCTCTACTTGTACTTCATCCTCCGTCTCAGCAACTTCTAACAAATCCGGTGATTCATCAAGATCCGGACTGGCGCCTCTTCCCGAAATTGATCTCTCCAAATCAGGTTCTGGTGTTCCAGGAACTTCTTGTTCGTCGTCCGATTGTTCATCATCATCAACAATCTCATCATCCGCATCAGCCATAATTGCATCCTCTCCATCAAAGAATCGTCCATTGAGAGGTGTCTCATTTTCTTTATCATCATCAGAAATATTTCCGGTAATTCTGGACGATAAACCAGGTGATCTTCTTTGGGGTGATTGATCTTCGTCTTCAATGTCATTTTCATCAATGATAGAACCATTCGCCTCTCCTTCATCCTGAGAATCAGACAAGTGCTCCTCTTCATCATCTTCATAAATCTTCAGACCTTTGGAAGGTTTATCTTTGGGAGGTTGAGCACTAGGTGGTGTATTTGGCGGTGCATCATCGTTATCACTTTCCACGACCATTTCTTCACTCAAAGCCGAAACTATCTTCGTTCCTCTTCCAAGCCTCGCAGTCTTTTTCTTTTCGGATCTTTTCCTCTCGGTCTTGTTCTTCTTGACCGAGCTAAGCATTCGAAGTGTGTCGCTAAGATCGCCATCATCCGCATTTTCGGTCTCTGCATTCTTTTGAGATTCTCCTTCCTTTAGCATACGGTTCTTCATCTTCGGGGTCTTCGGTTTTGAGGCGCTGGGTTCGTTGGTACTAACACGTGGTTTGGATTTCGATTTCTTGACTGAAGGCGGAGGTTCAATTGAGTCCAAGGTCAAACCAAGTTTATCAAATCCTTCGGGTTCATAAGGAGCTGAGGTTTCAAAAGCTTTGATTAGAATTTTAAAGGCCTTTTGCATGGTCATACTTTCCCAACCATCAACTTGATGTCTGAGAGCACGAAGAACAAACCTGAGATCCTTAGGTTCATAATTTCTTTCAAGTTGTTCGTTGACATGTGTCCAATCGAGGTCCTTTTCCTTGGTGGCTTCGGAATCTCGAGCAGCTTTCAGAAGCTGTAACTTCTCGCGTGCTTGAAGCTTAATAGCATCTTGAGCCGATTGGAGTTTATCGAAGCTGTGTTTTATTACGATTCTCTCTGTAACCAGTTCATCCGTAGTTGCCTGTTCCTTTGCTTTTATCGAATTCCATTTGCGATAGCATTGTAAATGACTTCTCGAAGAATCCATCAACTCACTTACCCTCATCCAGCTAATATCCTCTTCCAGATAGGTATCATTTTCATCAGGTTTGAGTTGTCCATCCTTACGTCTGTCTTCGCGAATAAGTTCGATACAATGCTTAACAGCATCCCTGAGTTGCTTCACCTCTTCCTCATTCCAAACACCAAGCGATAAGTTTGTGACTGACAAGTAATTACGCCATCGATCGCGACAATCATCTGGTAATCGATTTAGTTCAGCTCCTATTTGCGCCCATTTCTTAGGCAATCGATCAAAAGCTTCTTTTAGCTCTTCATCTTGTTCAGGTGTCCAGGTACCTCTAGCGACAAAGTTGTGAAAGGCTCTTCTGGTCCAACTTTGAACATTTCGCTTGGGAAGATCCGGTACCTCTCCACATATGAAATCCCATACTTCTTTCGAACGTGTAGACTTTGCATTGTTTTGAATGGCATCATTCACAGCCTCTTGGGTCATTTCATTACATTGCCGAAATAACTCTACGGCATCCGAAATCCTCGAAGTATCCTCACTGCTGAATCTACCACTGTGACCTTTAGCTTCTTCCGATCCGTTGCGCTGAGGTTTTTTCGATGTAGAAGTATGTTTCTTTTTGCTGGATTTTGGAGTTGTTGTTTCGTTTTTGGCTGATGCTTTACTCAATCTCTTCCTCTTCTTCGGTTGTTCTGATTGATCTGCAGAGGGTTCATCTACTGGTAGACGTCGCTTTCGAGGAGTTTTTGATTTTTTAATCGTAGGTTCAATAGCCTCGGAAGGGTTCTCTGCTGCTGCTGCTTCTCCATCATCGAGTATCGCATCTTCTGCCTCCCCATCGACTGTTGTATTTCCCGTCTTTTCCTTGCCTTTTGACAAACTTGATGCGGACGGGAGTTTTGATGAAGGCGTAGTTTGAGTATCTTTGGTGGATCCAGCTGGTGATTTTGAGGTTGATGGACCGGCATTAGCGCTTCCTTCTTTGTTGCGGTTAAAGCTCTCCTCAAACAACTTTTGCGCCTGGATCGCTAAAGGATCGGAATTTTCTTCGCCTTGTACATCACTTAGTCTTGGTTGTAGCCATGAAGATCTTATATCGCGATTCCTTGGATCTGGATCAATTACCCGTTTCTTTTTACTCGAAGGTTGTTCAGTAGATTCTCTTCGGGCTGGACGCTTTCCGCGCGCTTTTGCTGAAAGTGTGGATGGTTGTGCGGTTTGATCCTCGGGAGAATGTGGTTCTGCTGATTGCGTATTCCGACTCGATTGGGATACCTCGGGGAGATCATTATTGTTGGCTTCCGAGTTTGAAGGTTTCTGTGTAGGTAGGGATTGATTCAAGAGAGCTGCTGAACTAGCATCTCCATCATCAATCTCGGCGACAACAGTTTCCGATGCAGCTTCCAAGGACTTGGACTTGCGCTTCTTTTTCTTCTTCTTCTTCTCAGACCGTTCCACACCATCGCCCTCCACTATCTGTTCCGTTCCATCGTCCTCCGCCGAGGCTGATTGTTGTACATTCGACTCGGCCAAGCTACCCTTCCTTCCGTTTCCAGCTGAATCGGTAGATAGGACTACTTCTGAATCCTCCAAAACTTGCGCATCTGGTACATCTTCATTCATGTCTTCGATAATTGGCTTTTTGTGCTTCTTTTTCTTCTTCGCTGGCGTCGTATCTTCAGTCGCATTCACGGAAGCAAGATCTGGTTGCTCCTCCGAAACAAGGTCCTGACCTGATAGATTTCCTACATCTGCGAGGTTGGAATCATCGTGGATTTCGGTATCCGACAAAGGTTGAGATTTTCGGTTTTTACGTTTATGATTTGGATCTAATGGTGGAATTATTGATGCCTCTTCCAGTACTTCCTCTCGTTCATCGTGTTCATATGACAAGGTCGCATCATTATTTTCAAGATCTGATGTTTGATTGGAACGTCTCTTTTTCTTCTTCTTCTTTTTCTTCTCCTTCTCTGTAGAATCGGGATCGGTCGCGTCAACCTCTTCTTGTGCCAGGACATCGGGATCTTCCGCATTATTAGTATCATCATTTTGCGATGCACCACTATTCCTTTTCGACTTTCTCTTCTCCCAACCCTCCCCATTCACTGTATTCCAGATCGCACTCTTCTGTCTTCCAAGTGCAGGTCTTGATTTAGAAATTGGTGTAGACATTGGCGCATCCATATCTTCAGGATCATCGATTTGTTCTGTACCGTTCTTTTCCATCTGAAGTACACTTCTTGCGCCCCCTAGCTTCCTGTTCTTCTTCCTAATCCGCTTTTCCTTCTGAGTTTCCCTTGGAGTATTGGGTTCGTCCATTCTTGCAATACTTTTCGCGATATGGTTACTCGATAGTGCTGAAATTGGCGAAAATGCTCTAGCATATGGAGGTGAAGAAGTAAATCCTTGGTTTTGGGTCAATTGAGGTTCGATTTGTTGATCTTCTAAAATCAAAAGAAAAGGTAAATCAGTTTAATTCTTAAAGTTTATCTCCAAAACTTTACTATTGAAAGTCTTGCATCTAGAGTTGATTATTGATATAGAAATTTACCTTTTAACTTAGAATTATCCTCAATTTGCTTTTGATCAACTTTCTCCAAGTCTTTTGGATCTACTTGTGAAGAGAATAAGGCACGTTTGATCAAGCCAATCATTCTTTTTTATGCATGGTTTGGTTTCTATATTTCTTCCCAAAGATGTTAATAAGAGTCTTTATTGGTGAAATTGTGATGATATGTTGTTGAAGTCTTCTGTCGCGTCTCAAATAGAATTTTCCAAAATTTTGCGATGGAAGATTTCTGAATTGAATTTGGCTTGAATTGAATATTGCGAAAAGGCCAAAGACACTAGTGGGGTTGAGCTTATGCACAGACCAACTTAAATAAAGTACTGCAATAATCCAGGCTGGATGACTTTAATCCAACACCATAAGAATCTTCTCCCGGTGAGCTTTTATCTTAATTTTTACTCCCAGTGAGCCTTTTTTTATCCTATCCATTTCCTTGCTACGTGAAAGGGAAATAGCTCTTCCTAG
>JWJA01005262.1:0-22529 GCA_000812885.1 Lanzia echinophila
GTTCCGATTTTTGTGAAGAAACCCAGACGAAAACCAACAGTTGAAAGTCACGGAGTGTGTACCGAGTGCGGTATGTGGATTTGTGTCGTAATCCCACGATGATTTGTTCTCTCACAACAGCAATTAATCTGCGGTTTCAATAAAAGAAGTCCACCCACAAATGCTATGTGTATATGCAGATCATCTACGGGATCGTGGGCATGGCAATCTGTAAGCCAAGACAGATCAAGATTGAAGCGGGTATATCCCTTAACTAGCCAGCCCCTCGATCAAAAACGCCTCATTATTCGTTATTTATGCCCGTTCGCGGCGTATTATTTCAAGGGCTTCTACACATTTGGTGGTAGAACTCACATATTTTTTTTCTCCTGGGCAAGTAGAATGGAAAGGCTGACTACCTAGTAAGAGACTCTGTGGAGCTAGAATATGGAAGGTGCGATTATTCTAGGTCTATATAGATAAACCCACCCTAGAGCTTCAATAAATCATCATGCCACCACTACCTATACTATTGCCCCCCTTAACGCGTAAACTGAATGATAGAAAAAAGTTTAGTCGGGGAAGAATAGAAAAAGGGCTCGGGCCGGGAAAAGCAAAAGTATAAAAATCTCACCGGGGAAAGAAAAAGGCTCACCAGGAAAGAAAAAAGGTTCATCGGGGAAGTACTAGTACAACCTCACCGGGGGAAGAAGTGAAAAGTAAAACTCCACGGGAGAAGGCACAAACAACAAGGTTCACCGGGAGTTCAATAAATAAATAAAAAATTCGACTGAAAACTTTTAGTAGGAGAAATTTACTTATACAAAAATTATTCCTACTATTACTCACAACTGCGATATACTCCAGCATTAACTTTATCTATGAATCATTCTCATCATCGTCGTCGTCGTCGTCAACACCATACATACTTAATTCCCACATAAGATTTCACTTCAAATCAACCAAATCAATCCTCTAGGTAAATACACGCAGATCCTAGCAGAATAAATAAGAACAAGAAGTGTATTGGTTCATGTACATAATTCTCTATTCGTATCGTATCATATCATATCATATCATTTCCCTTGCTTCATTCCCCAGGCCTCATTCTCTTAAATGAGATCAAAACAAAAAGAAACCACACTCCTTTCCCAATCCCATTTCCGCCCTGTGAAACGCCCATCATTCATCCATATCTAGCACCAAACACAAGGGAGGTGAAATCTACTCTACTCTATTCAACCCATAGACTCATAATATTCTTCCCTTTTCTCGCCCACTTTCTCGTATCACCCCATCACCACCTCCTACCATAAACACTATCCTCCACCTTCCTACTTGACAAATCCGCCATCGGCGCCACCTTTCTCTGCACCGAAGCCTCCCTACTCCTCCCACCACTCCCCAACCCCAAATTATCCTGACTCCCACTCGCACTCCTACTACCCTTCACCGGACTAGCCAAGCCCTCCTTCAAAATCCTCGGCTTCTTCCCCAAATCATAATTCGCAGCATCATGTGTGGAAGGTGCATGTTCCGCATCCCTCCTAAACAATTGCAGAATCTCCTTCATACCCAATTTGCCTGCACCACCCTTTCCACCTTCAATCGTCTGATTCGCCAATTCTCGTTTCTTTTCTTGTAGATCAAGAATTCTTTCTTCAACGCTGTCTTTGATTGTGATCTTGTAGACGATGACATCTACCTTTTGCGTGAGACGATGAACACGATCGATGGCTTGTTCTTCGACGAACTGTTTTGATATCAGTAACTTGTTGCCTGGAAGATGGGATGCATAAGAAGAAGGAAATACTTACAGGGTTCCAGAAAGGTTCGAGGATAACTACTCTTGTAGCAGCCGTAAGATTAAGTCCCAAAGAACCACATTTAAGACTGCAAAGTAGAACTCTACAACTCTTGTCATTTCGAAGCTTGTCAAGACTAGCTTCACGCAAATCGTTCTTCATACTTCCATCATATCGAGTGTATCTGAATCCTTTTTGTCTCAGGAAAGGTTCAATGAGATCCAACATTGAAGTGAATTGAGAGAAGACAATGAACTTATGTTCCGCTGCTTCTTTGCCAAGAATTCTCAACAAATGTGTGATCTTTGTTGATGTGCACATTGTCGCCAATTCGGCTTCTTCCTCCGATCCAAACTCGTCCTCGACATCTGATTCTTCCTCAGACGCCTCATCGGATTCTTCTTCAGAATTCTCCTCGTCGGAGCTGTCGAGATTAACGACTTTCTTGCCTATGTCCTTGACATCTGGAAAAGACTCATCCAGCTCTGAGTCATGATCTGAATTAAGCCACTCACCCCCACCTTCACAATTTTCATCTTCACGGCCTCCAGCTTTCCCCAGAGTAAGTGCGCCCTGTTTCTTATCCGAAACCAGCCACTCGCCTTCCTCTTCTTCTTCATCACTACTATCCGCGATGATGTTTCTGTTTCTAGGCTTGCGAGGGACCTTTACCGGGGACTCGTCCTCATCACGCTGGTGGGTTTTACTCTTCTTCTTCTTTTTCTTCTTCTTGTCCTTCTTCGACTGAAGCTTCTTCCCTGAGATTTCCTGTAGATCTGCCTCGCATTCCAAGCAACGAATTGCGCCTTCTGAAATTGCTTCCTTCTCAAGGGTAGCTTGGCATACTTCGCATTTCTTAGTGCCTACACCTAATGAGCCAAACATATCTGCCATCTCATCAATGTCTGTCACTGATTTTGACTTGCTGCTCTGTGTCTCCGCTGAAAGGGCTTCGCTATCATTTCCAAGCTTACCAGCAACGAGCCTAGGGTGGTTGCAAGCTTGCCTCAGTCGTAAAAGTAATGTTAAGGCGCTTGCATAGTTGATTCTGCCTTCCATCATCTCCTCGATGCTTGCATCAGTACGTGATTCTAATCTCTCATAGAATCTTCGCTCTTCAGGTGAGAATTCAGCAAAGACCTTCTCAATCTTTCGTTCTGTAACCTTGAAGCCTGTAGCGTTACCTTGCCCCGGGGCAGAAGGTTTTCCACCAGGATTCAAGGCTCCGTCTTTCTTCAAAATTTCCTTGGTGCGGCGCTTCATGAAGATTTGCAAATAATGGCGTAGACGTTTGATTGCGAGATCACCTCTTCCATTTTTCAGTGGCTTATCGATCTGTTCTTTCCATTCTTTGAGATCATCGAATGGTTTGATTCTTAAAAATTTGATCAGACTTTGCAATTCATCAAGGTTATTCTGCATGGGTGTACCCGTCAAGCACCAGCGGTATTGACTGCGTAAAGCATAGCATGCTTGGGTGGCCTTAGCATTGCGGTTTTTGATGGTGTGAGCTTCATCGAGAATGACTCTATACCAATGTAATCCAAAACAACCCACTTTGAGTCCATCATCATCAGCTGAAGAATTGCCCCATTCAGATACTAAAATCTGGTATGTTGTGACAACGACATCGTATTTCTTCAAATCCTGAAATCTCTTAGTGCGTTGTGGACCGTGGTGGACACAAACACGTAGCGAGTGACTATCTTCCACTTTGTCTTTGATCTCGGCCTCCCATTGTTTAATGAGTGCAAGAGGTGCGACGACCAAGGTACACTTGTCTAGACCAGAAGGCAGTTTGCGTTTAGAAGAGGCATCGGTTGAACTTGATGGTTTGGGATTGCTGAGAATAAGAGAAATGGACTGTAGCGTCTTTCCCAATCCCATATCATCGGCAAGAATCCCTCCCTTGGGTACCATGCCCTTTTTTCCGGTTCCATTTTCCCGGCCTATCATCCATTCCAACCCTTCGACCTGATGGGGAAGTAACTTGACGTTGACGCCCTCGACCGTGCCATCATCTTCATCTTCGTCTTCAGATGCGACGTCGAACTTTTCTTCTGATTCGACGTTTAGACCATTTATCTTTGATGTGAGATCGTCAATCGCCTCATCCTTTTTCTTTCGACGAGACCTAGTCTTAGGTTTATCGTCCTCGTCCTCCATAACACCCTCGAGAAGCGCCTTGAGGTCCTCCTGAGCTTTTGCCGGATCCACGTATGTATATGGGTCGTATGACTCTCCGTAAACCTGATTAGGCATGGTAAGATCAACGTAATTATTGCTAGCCTTGGGCTTGTAACCATTGACCGTTTGAAATCCCCCATAACTACCCCCCATGGAATTATATGTAGGTGCAGGTACGGGTTGAGTTGTCGAATAGGAAGAAGAGCCTGGTACTGGGGCCCTGACAGCTGGTTGATTGTATTCGGCTGGTGCCCTTGGCATGAGGGGGTTTATAATGTGACGGGCTACATCTTTGGCAGCATGGAGATGCGGGTGTGCTATTGAGACATTGTTAGTATGGTGGGGAATACATAATATTCATTAGCAAACAACATACCAGATCTATCTGTGGGCTTGTGGTGCTCAGGTCGTGATTTTGGCTGAATGAATAGCTCCGAATGCTGCTGCTGAGTTGATCGGTCTGTTCGGCCCAGTGGAGATTGTGGAAGAGTTTGTTCCCCAAATCTAGGAATGCTAGAAAAAGGATTGTTTTGGGGTGGTTGTGGGCCATTTGGATCAGCAGGGCGTGGAACCTTTGCTGGAGATCTTTCCTTGACCATCTTGTCCAACAGAGCTTTCTTTACAGATGTTTCGACAATGTTAATATTGTGCTCCTTCGCAGATCTAGACAAAGATGCACTGTCTATAATGTCTAGAGACGAGTCGAAAATTGAGCTCGAGTCCCCAAGGTTACTTGGTGTGGGGCTGTTCTGGATATTCTCCGCCAATGAGGGGTTCTGCCTTGGCAAATATGGTAGCTTGGCTGGCGATGTTTCTTTCTCTGACACTTCTATTTGGTGATCGTAGGTTTGGTGTTGTCTATCAGTAACTGAGGCTCGCTCGTTGAATTTTGGTGTTTGTGTTGACCCGATTGTATTTCGTGGAATGAATTCCCCTCTATTATAACATTAGTTTGTAAATACGGCTTTTGTTTCTTTTCTCGCGTACCTCATGGAAATTTTGGGTCTATGAAGTTGATCTTAGATAATTCACAAAGGTAAAGCAGGACAGATGTAGTGGGCAATATAATCCACGACGCGCAAACGAAGGCAGGGCAAACAGAAGTTTAAGTGCCAGGTTGCTATGGTAAATATTTATCGCCAATCAAATTGTCGCGAAAAACCACTTTACACGACATGACCCCACATTTGGTGGCGTGGGCGTGGGGTAAATTTACCCTTCACTGTGAGTGAGCATGCATTGTGAGGTCGGACGAAAGTACTATTTACGTTCACTCATTTGACTTTTTACACATATTAGAATAGGAAGGATGTCACCTAAAGGTGTGTAACCAAAGGCATGAAATAGGGAGGGAGGGAAGATTATACAAGTTCTTCCAACATCTCAACCTCCGAAAGGTGCTTTGAATCTACATCATCCTCTCAAGAATTTCCATACTTCATATTAGGTTTGTAAACTGTGTTTAAAAATGGTGCCCAAACACCCCGGAGTTCAAAGTGAAGCGGAGGTAGGTACTTTATAAACCCAGCCTTTGGATTTCAGTGGAGGTGGTGCACCTTGATGCCTACCTGCAGAACCCCCTTTGTTTTATATTGTAAATACACCCCTTCCCCTCAACTTCTGACTGCACTCCACAAACAACCTCGTATTTTGCTCTTAATCTTTTGCGTCAAAACATTGAAGCTCCTGAGGAGCATACTGGACTACAAATCCTGTCGCAATCGTACGAAAAAGCTATGCCTTTTTATGATCCGCGCGCCGCCGGTTGCGGCGAAGAGATGGCTACTCAGTAACGACCTATTGCTTGGCCGCCTACTGCTATATGAAACTCCTTGACTCATTCAGATTATGTTCATCCCTGACCTTGACGCAGCTATGAAGTATACACACATCTTGACAGCCCGCTCTAAAATAACGCGAGAGGACACTGGAGCGCCATGGGTCCGGGCACGCGTTGCAAGTGAAGTCTAGTGAAATTCGGCTGGAGCTGAACAGTCTTCTTGTTGAGTATCCCGATGATTAATCGAAGAAGGCCATCACATTGATGCTTCCCAGTTTGGAGCATTACCAGGAATTTGCTCACCACTTTGTCAATTGCATGAAGCATCCGGTTGACACGTCCATAATGTGGGATTTGCTTTTCCAAGTCTTGAAGGATTACTCTATACTGCCTGTTGGTCTAGTGATATAAGTCGATGTAAAGCAGCTGGCTCTGGTGAGTGCAGATTCGGGACAGTCAGCCCGCTGAGCGAATCATGAGGTGCCTGGGAGAGATCGCTCATATTATCCGCGCCTCGGAAGAATGTAAAGATAGCACCATCGATGTTACAAAGTCAAGAGCGATACTGTAGAAGTGGACAAGGAAATTGTTACCCTATGGTTGAACATTATCATGAAGTTCTGGAACGAAGGACAGGGCCACGAAGGTAAGATGATCCCTCACTGTTGTGATGTACAATTAATCCTCTAAACATGGCACTACTACAGGTCGACCCACTGACAGCGCATGGGAGAGTCTGACGGCCATCTACAACGCGACCTATCACAACGACCAAGACGCCGAGAAGCGTATCGAGAAGGCGGCGGAATTGGCTAAAAAGCATGCCCCTGCGATGAATGAAATGACCACCATACAACGCCTTCCGTCATTCGATAACGTGGCTAGAAAGTAGCGAGAAGCATCTCTTCCATGCAACACCCTCCCGTTAGCCAGAAACAACCGATTTATGGCCACGAAGATATCCTCCATACGTTGAAAAGCTACTTGACGGCGTCCGACACTTCGACCCCGTTGTCATCAATAGCGTTGTACGGGCTGGGGGGGACTAGGAAGACACAAACAGCCTAGCGTACGCGCACTCCATGTTTGAAGATCTCGATGCAGTGTTCTGCAAATACTAGGATGCCAATACGCTCTTGCCCCTCTCTGAGATATATCTTTTGAGAATCTCGAAGAAAATGCTCGCGCTTGCCTGGCCATCTTTTGCTTCTTCTCTACCTGTTCCATTCTTTCCAAAGTTTTCAATACCAAAGAGCCTGGGAGTTTACCAAATGTAATGTTGTTGTGTTGTTGTTGTTGTTGCTTTTGTCGTCGGTCGCAGAAGTAAAAAAAATCAATTCAATTGAACCTCAATTGAAAAGCGATAATTAATTATTTCAGATATGCAACAAAAAAGATTGGAAGTTGAAAGGGTGGGGAAGGGGGCAAGTGAGTGAAGTGAGTGTGGTGAAGTGTGTGGAAGTGAAGTGAGGGAAGTGTGCGGAAGTGAATACTTTCGTTCTGTGAGGAGGAGCTAAGGGAAGTGGATTGTATGATCTCGTACCGTCAGATTAGTGTTCTGATCAAGTTATTCGCAGGTTCGGTGATGCATTCGAGGATTTCAGTCACTGTTTATTGATACGGAAGAACATTGAATATGCCAGCCTCCACATTCATCGGCTCGTGCAATTCGAATATCGGACCAGGATGGAAAGTCCACAGGGATATTTTAAAGCGCCTACCTACACAACTGCTCATTGAGAAGTCCCTATCGCAGCGTTTGAACCAGTATGACAATCACGAGTGGCTCTTGTATGAATAGTATATTCCTCAGGTCCTCACATTGGTACGGAACTAGAATGAATTGCAGAACGAGCTCGATGCCCTCACGCTGAACATGTATTTGGTTAGCCTTATCACGAACTCTGCCAAGGACATTTTTGTTCCTCCTTTAGTACCGAGAGAGAGTGTTACGACAAGAACGCTTGCAACAGGCTATGTGAGAGCAAGGCCCTCTTTGAAGAGCATTTCTCACTGCTTCCTGCGAATCACAAGAGCAAGCACACGCAAAAGGCGATTCCCATAGGGAAAAGGTAAAAGCACGATTGGGATACTGGCTTGCTGCACACACGCATATTCCAATCCAAAGCGCATGAGTTAGTATATATGAATGATGAGCGAGTAGAAGAAGCGGGGTGGAAGCAAGGAGGTTGCGAGTGCTTGCTTGTTGTGGGCGGGAGGGGGTTGCTCTGGGGTGGCGCTTTAAGTGATGAGTGTGATGGGGCTTTTGAAAGACTTGGTGGCATGGGATATCTGTGGATTTGTGGCGAACGAGGCTCTGGAGTTTGTCAAGTAAACAATACAATCATTCACTTCATCGATGAATTTCATCATAGGAAAACAACCAATCGAGTAAATTATAAACATTCTTGCAGCTCAAGTTGTCCATCCTCCAAATATTATATTATTACTTTTTCATAAAGGGTATCCTGTAAATACCAATCAATACACTACGCTCGAAATGAATATATGCCATATTGCGCCCAGCTAGATATCCCAATAGCCCAGCCCTGCAATCGTTCTCATTACTCATTCTTTGGCCTTTTTGTACAATATTCAAGTCGATGTTGACTTTTTAGACTTCTCACTGAAACTTCTCTTCAACTTCTTGGGCTCAAAAATCGTCTTGACCCGTCTCAATCTAGCCCATATCTCTTTGTCCTTGGCAT
Source organism: Lanzia echinophila (assembly GCA_000812885.1). Classification (NCBI taxonomy): domain Eukaryota; kingdom Fungi; phylum Ascomycota; class Leotiomycetes; order Helotiales; family Rutstroemiaceae; genus Lanzia; species Lanzia echinophila. The sequence goes on from JWJA01005262.1 coordinate 8,460, forward strand.
CCCGGATACTCTTTGCGGAGTCATCATCCGCGAAATCAGGTGCATTCGGATCTTCAGCGTCGTTGTCGGGGTTAGCGATGTATGATCGCCTAGAGGCCTTATCTCCCCTCTCTCTGCGAATCCTCAATTGATGATCGTTCTTAAGTACTCGTAGTACAACCTCCCATCCAGCAAGAGCACGAAGATTCGTATTTGTAGTTGCTTCAATTCCGTTCTGAGATTCCGCATTTCTCCATGGACAATATTCTCGATGTTGGTTGATTGGATCTAATCCCGGAACAATTGCCGCTTCGACTTCCTCTCCTGCTTGATTGACTTCTTTGCTTTTAAACATCCACAAACCCAGAATTCTATAACAAGTCTGGCATGATACAGATTGTAACTGTGGGCCAAGACGATCGTGGCCATGTCCTTGCCAGCCGCAGAGGGCCATCATAAGAGCAACTTTGTTGACCTCCGGTGGTGGGCTTGGTTCTGTTTGTTCGATTTGGGGTGGACCTTTGAGAAAGTCTCGTGGTAGATAGCTTGTTACAAGATCGATATCGAGTCCATCCGGAGATTGCATGTTGTAAAGGTAAGGTAGGTGCTCTGCCCTGGTTTGCAGTTGATCATAACGCTCGCGAAGGGTTTCCATGGTTGCTGGTGTATTGTTGAGCGGCAATTTGAAAATGAGATCTATAACTGATTAGAATTCTGCAGAGGGCCCTGAAGGGACCTTTTACATACCATCGCATCCCCTTTTCCTCCATAAACAATTTTCCTCGTGAGAAGTGATAATAAGCTCAACATATTTGTCGACCAAAGCGTTCTCTACTGAGTAGGTTAGCATGCTATCATTAACAGGTGATAAAGAAAGCTACCAATGTTCTCCGCAATATAAACCTCCTTCTCTTCACCAGCCTCCTCCTTCTTGTTAAGTTTCACCAATATTTCCACATTGCACAAAGAGCATCGCACTCTCTCCTTTTTCTGACAAACCCAACCTCGTTTAGCCCATTCGACTTCGTTGACTCGTGCCGGCTTTGGTGTCCAATCTGTGAGATTTGAAAACGACTTCAAACGCTTGAGGAATTCTCCGCGATCCCAAGGCGCATATTTTGGTGTTTCCGTAGGAGGAGTCGCAGCAGATACCGATTTCTTGTGTGGCATTTCGGAACTCGTCGTAGGTTCTAGAATCGATCTCGATAAGGAGGATAATCTCTTGGCCGCCGTGGAAGATGAATAACTTATTCGTGGTTTTTTGAGACCTGAATCTGTATCATTATTTGGTCTCTCGGGCAATTTGTTTACATCCTTTCCAGACGGAGAGGAATTTGGTTTGTTGCCCAAGCCATTAAGAATGGCATTGAATTTCCTTTTCGTGTTATTCATAGCTGCGAAGCTGAAGATAACTCAAAGTCCTAACACTCTCGTCGTGTTAAAAGAATTATTCTCTTGTCAACTTGGACTTTTAAGATGAAAGATGATTTTGGTAAATAAAGCTTTCAATCCAATATTTACGGCGGTTGTAAAGTACCTACTAGGTAGTATTATCGGGATTCCCTGCAGGATTTAATTGGTACGTGCCAACCTTGTGAATGGTAACCTTGTCAAAGCTTTGCAGTAGTTCTTACTTTATGCTTTGCTTCTTTGCAGTGCAGACTTTTATTTTGCCTTGCTTGCGTACTCGAAACCCCACCAAGAAAATTGGGTACGACAACAAAGAGAACAAGTACCCCTCATACTATATTAGAACTAGTATCTTCATATATTTGTAAACTCATTCATGCCAAAAGCTTCGAGAAAAGAGAAGAATAAAACAATCTCCTTATCAACTCGATTCTTATTTATATCTCTTCTTATTGTCATACTGGCTGCCATAACAAAGCTTCTGTCCCGTGTTACTCTTATATCTCATCATTTCACTCTTTCTAGACCGCTCATTACAGCTACCAATATCAAAATGTCTACATATAGCAAGGAATTAGAAGTTGCAGAATTGGCCGTGCAGAGAGCGGCAATCTTGACAAAGAAAGTATTCCATGAGAAATCCAAAGGAACGTTATCAAAGGATGATGCATCACCTGTCACAATTGGTGATTTCGGAGCCCAAGCTCTTATTATCCAAGCCATTAAGAAGAACTTCCCGGATGACGAAGTTGTTGGAGAAGAGGAAGCTAGCTCTTTGAGAGAGAACACCAAGCTAAGGGATCAGATCTGGGAATTGGTTCAAAGTGCGAAACTTTCTGATGCTTCTGCCGAGAAGGTTTTGGGAGGCCCAATTGAAAGTGTGGATGCCATGCTCGATGCAATTGATGCTGGAAACAGTGCTGGTGGCAGTAAGGGAAGGATTTGGGCTTTAGATCCTATTGATGGAACCAAAGGATTTTTGAGAGGAGGCCAGTATGCCGTATGTTTGGCATTGATGGTCGATGGAGATGTTAAAGTTGGTGTTCTTGGCTGTCCAAATCTTCCCGTTGATGATTCGGCGCCGCTTGATGCCGCCAGCGGTGTTGATCAAACCGATGCCGAAGGAAAGGGCGTATTGTTTTCCGCTGTTCAGGGTCAAGGTGCAACAAGTCGACCATTGACCACTGGAGCATTAGAAAAGAGTCAACCAATTCAGATGAAGCCGGTCAAGGATTTAGGTCAGGCTACATTCTGTGAGAGTGTTGAAGCAGGACACTCTTCCCATGGGGATCAACATGCAATTGCTACTAAGTTGGGCGTTACCAAAGCCAGTGTTCGTATGGACTCTCAAGCTAAGTATGGATCAATTGCACGAGGTGCTGGAGATATCTACCTCAGGTTACCAGTCAGTGCAACTTACCAAGAGAAAATTTGGGACCACGCTGCTGGAGATCTCATTGTTAGAGAGTCAGGAGGTCAAGTCACAGATACTTTGGGACGTAGATTGGACTTCAGTAAGGGCAGAACATTGGCTGAAAATAAGGGAGTTGTTGCAGCGCCTGCAGCAATCCATGGCCACATTTTGGAAGTGGTGAAGGAAGTATTGGCCAAAAAATAGATGTATATATCCCATCACAATCAAAAAGCATGGTCTTTTTTCGGTTGTACATAAACGCCATATATCTACAAATGACGATGTTCAACCACTACTTAATCTTCTTATTCTTCAACTTGATCGTTTCCCCATCCACGAAGATTCCCTTTCCTTTGTATGGTTCCGGAACTCTCCACGCTCTGATCTTTGCTGCGAACGAAAGTACAACCTCCTTTTCCGGACCCTCCAACAAGATTCGAGTAGGCTGTGGCGTCGTCGCTTTAACATATTTGGGAACTGGCAACTCGATAGGATGCGAATATCCAACCTTCAGAATGACGAATTGTTGTCCTTGAAATTGGGGAGAGACCGTGGTCGCCGTGTCCTCGACTGTGGCTCTGTATCCTACTCCAACTAATCTTAAAATAGCGGAATGCCCCTCTGATACGCCTTGTATGTGATTTTGTAGATATGCTCGGGTAGTTCCTGGAGATTGTTAGAATGTCGTAAATGGTTAAATGCTACGGTGGCTTTGCTTACCCCACATCTCTCTCTGCTTCTTCACTTCCTTATCCTCCACACTGACGAGCGCCCTTCCAGCAGTTGTATCATAATCAATTTTCACAAAAGGTGGAATTGTCAATGACAATTTACCTACAAACCAATTAGTCGGAGAATTTGTGGCCTCTTTTCATAATCCATGTACCTAATGGTCCCTCGATGTTAACCGTAGGTCTACCCACAACAGCAGATCCAACAGCCCGCGGTGGCGGTGGGATAATTGTAAATTTGACCTCGGGAGGTATTGTCAATGCCGCTCCTCCAATATGTGAATTTCGACTTGAGGATGTAGAGAATGATCTTGAGGCGATTGGGAAGGCGGGAAGGAGAAAAGATGGTATAGATATCAATTGGGCAGAGGAGATTGCCCTCTCTAGGCCCTTTGATCTTGCGCTGGACAGCATGGTGGATGTGCTGCTGTTGTTCTATCGCATTTGCGCAGGCTGCCAAATAGATTTTGAGGATGAGTTAAAACCAAAACAGGTTAGCGTCAGAATCTGTGTTGGCACGTGCATTTGATGAACTTCCCGCCGCTCTCAACTTCAAAACTTCAACTTCAACTTTTGAGTTTTTGCAACTTAGTTAAGTAAATTAAAAATGCTCATGAGTTCTATGATTTGCGTAAGATATATCCTCGGTGAAGTTTGGGGTTATGATAATGTTGCCGGTTTTATATTGTTGGAGTTAAAAGGTGAGAAAGAAACTCCCCGGTGGGTTCGTTGATCTCTGCCAAAGCACATCAGAAATCCATATCAAATGGGAAGGAACCCAAATATTAAATCAGAATTCACTCTTTTCTTTGTTTTCTCTCTCTCTATCTCTCTAGGGAATTCACTATATTGAGATCTGCTTATGATTCTCTGCTGTTTCAAGGAAGACAGCAGCCTTTTCTCGATCATATTGATCGTAGAGTCTTGACCTCACCTTTTCTTTTCTCCTCCTTATTTTCTCTATCCAACATCTTCAATCTCTCGACGCCAACAATTTGTCTTCCAACTAAGTTCAATTTTCTTTTCTTATCCCCATCAAGATACTCCATATTATTTTTTCATTTATCGAATTTATTTACAAGCTCTCTAGAAAGCTCTGCAATCACATTAAAAGTTGGCGATTTAGCAGGCATTCGGTCTTTCAGCTTCTCTTAATCTTTTGAAGCTGGATTTTCAATACGGCATCAATTTGTCGCCATCTCAATCAAGCCTTGATCAGCACCAGGACTTACTACCTCGAAAGGAAATTGAGTCTCAATATGCTGACCTCCAATACCTTTCTCTATTTTTTACTATACCTTGAATTGGTATCGGCTTTTGGCTGGAAGTCCAAATCCGAACCTTTTCGTGGTGACAAACAATTGGATTCTGGACATGAAAACCAACGTACCTACAAGAGTAGCCGGATGGAATTGGCGGAATCCCGGAACCGAGCGAACGAAATGTACGCCAGTGCCATGTTAGAACTCAAGAGGCTAGAAGAAGAGCCAATTTGCCATCGAGTGGCTGCTCAAGTACTAATGAGCAACTGTGAAGGCTTGGAGAGCATTAATCAAAAGGAATATGACTTGTATAGTGGTCGAATCCAAAGACATTACGTTGAAAGTCTTGCAGCAAGCCTGGCAATTTGTGATATGGAGCGCAGTAGCATGAACGTGCCCGATGCTTGCGAGTCTTTCAGACTTCCTGCCCTAATTCAAGCTTCCCAGGAGGGAGAAGGAAAACTCCAAGTAACCCCGGATCAAGTGGGCGCCTGTCTGAGAGGGCTGGGAAAAGATCCTTCTCACTGGTTGAGTTGGACCAGTTACCGAGACAATTGCCTTCTGATCTGCCAAGCTGCTCGTTCAGATATTGAGAAAGGTATGTCATTATTCACCATTTCCGCTAAAAAACATTCCCTAACATTCTATACAGACCAATCTATTCTCCTGCAGAGAAAATTGGTACAAATCATGAATCGGTTCGCTGAAGATCTAGAACGTGATCTTCATGATATCAAAGAAAACATGGCAGAGCATGCTCAAGCTACAGATTCGTATTTCCAAGGTGTCATCACACACGCTGAAGCATTAAAAAACAAAGTCGAGGGTGCATTCGATATGATTTCAGCAGAGGCGTTGGTGAGCTACTACCATATGATCAAAAGTTTACACAGTTACTAACATGTGTTGAAGGATGTCGCAAACAATTTGAAATCAATACTTATTAGTACTGGCGACATTCAGCGTGTAATGAAAAACGTTGTCGAAACAGTATTACAAAGCAATGCAGAGATGGCTGCTGCTCAGGAGCAAGCCCTTGTGGTAACTTCTGGGGCTGCTAAAGCACGTTTAGAAGATATCAATGCCCTGGCAGGAAATGCCGAAGCATCCTTTGAGAGATTGACATATGCAATCGTAAGTAGCAACCATCATCGCTTCAAGTGCATGGACTTACAGAACCTAGGACCTATTGATACCTGTGATGATATCTGTGGGTGATCGACAAGATGCTCTGGACAAAGTAAGTTTCCTACTTCGCTTTACTACGAGACGTCATTAACCATTGCATGCAGAGATTTGAAATTCTAAACAAAGTCGTGAACAATATGACAACACTTATCCAAGATCACTCGGAAAGCTTAGAACAAGCCAGCTTTACTGCATCTGGTATTCATGAAAGTCTTGGAAAAGCCGCCGCCACGGCAAGATCATGGACTGATTCGTTTACCTTGGGTGGGCCAATCTTAAATAACGCGTTGCGTATCCTGTCGCCGCCAACAGCTTTAATGCTAGGAAATTATGGTCTACCCCCTTCTCTTCCCCGTAATATTATTCTTTTCGTCGGTGGTATGTATTCAACACCGCTGTCCCTCAGGATTGTTCTTTACTAATTTGATTAGGTTGGGTGGTAGCAGAATCCACTATTCAATTACGCAAAGTCCATCCCTGGGTTGCTTGGATTCCACAACTGCAACGCCCCAGATCGTTATCGCAGTTGGCTAGGGAGAGTGTGTTGCATCTGGACACTTCGTCAACCCCATTGAACGATTACATCCAACACACAGAAGAAATGAAGTAGGCGAACAATTTCGACAAAAAACCAAACAAACCGCGAGAATTCCGAATGCCGCGGACATACGCTATCATTCTACTTAAACCGTCCTTCAAGGTCATCAATACTCAATCTCACGATGGAATCACCATATTGTCAACAAAATCATGGAATAAATCGGGTACAAATATCGCTATTCACTTAACATACAATTTTATTGCAAGCTTTGCATTTGCACATTCGGGATATCATACTGCTGACGCAAAAGGGGTTACAGATGATATATGGTAATGGAAAATACTGGCATATATATTTAGCTTTTGAGGGAGGGAATCCAGTATGGAATCTTTATCTAACAGGGAACATACATACATATGGCATAACAAAAATCTGGGGAACATCAATGGCTCAAGGAACATGAGTTGTAAATACAAATATAAATAATTATTCTTTCTTACAGAGCTTGATAAGTTGGATGACAAGAACCCCTCATATCTACTTGTCAGCCACAGTCCTACAGAACTACTGCATGTCGATTCATGGGTGCTGTGACACAATTCACGACTTTAACTAGTTGCATATAGTTCGCATATAGTTTATGGATTGTTGTTTACATGATACATGTGATAGATATATGTTCACTAATCATTTACATATATATATATATTTTTACCTGAAGTAGAACAAACAAGTAATTAACTGACTGCATACATAACTTGTATAATTATATACCAATATTATTTGATAGATACAAACACAAGTTTTATGAATTGTTTGAGTGAATGGAATGATACAATTCATATTACAGTTCTCCCCTTATTTACCTAGTAATCTATCGGCTCCAAAGATTTTCTCTCCGGATTAATTTCGTTAATCCAGCCCAACTCCAGATGGTTCCAAATGGAAGGAAATATGATGGACCTAGTGGGTCCTACGGTAGTCCTAATGCCGACCGACCGGCCGCAGGGGCAATCCCCTCTTAATTTTACTACCACTACCAGGAGAAACTTGAACAAGCTCAATGCCTTCAAATTTCCTTTCTGGTAACTAAACCAAAGTCATATTTGATATTTTTTGCATTCATCGTTCCTTATTTTTTGCATTGCGCATTCTGTCACATCTTCATTACATGTCAATTAATTAAGGTTATTTGAGATACTTCGGAACAAGAAAACAAAATCTGTAAGTTAATCAACAGCTCTTTTTATTGAGTCAAATCCAATCCGAAGCCATTGTCACCATCCAAGTCGCGTATCTATCCACTGGTGTTTGCGCAATTCATAGACTTCGATTCAGAAGTGACTTACGCCTCACTGCAAGTTTGAACACGTCGTAAGTCTCACATCGCATTGGGATTTACTGTGCTTCTTTTGCTAGTACATTGGGCGTTTGCGATACACTGTAAGAGGTAGATCACTCCATTGATCAATTCTCTGTTACAAATTGTGCCGGTTGGTGGATCAATATTGCATATCTTAAGCTAGGAACCCTGGGCTGGGAATACAGGTGTTGGTAAATCATGCAGAGTTATTGCTAACAAATTCCTTCTCTTCTACAGTCTCAAATATTAGTTCCGCGTTCTACAATTTCTAAATACCGCAAACTTCGTCAACATGGCCGACGTTGAAGCTCCAGTGGCTCACCAGGAACCCAAAGAAATAGTGCCAGAGACCGAGATCCCTCCCAATACCGATGGCGCAGCTGAAAGTACTCCGGATGTTGTGGCCAACGATGAAATTGTGGGAGCAGCATCGGAAGTAGATACCGAGACCGAGAAGGATTCAAATAAGGGGTCTGAGAAAGGAACATCTGGAGCGGAGGCTGCGAATGACGATAAGAAGGAAAAGGTGCCCGTTAAGCGATCCACCAGCACTACGGCCCCACGACGACCTGGAGCAGCGGCTTCATCCACGGCGTCCAAGGGTACAACTTCTTCTACCACTAGAACTACTGGAGGTTTGAGCAAGCCGCCAACACGGCCACATTCAGGAACTGTTACGCGAAAGCCAGGTAGCAGTGCAACCGGTCCTACTTCTACCATCAGTCACCGAGCTTCATCAACTGCCGACGACAAGAAGCCTGCTACCACGACAGCTGCCTCTCGAAGAACATCCCTTGCACCTGCCGGAAGCCACGCGAATGCCACAAAGCCATCGACAGCTGCCGAAAGCAGGGCCAGACCAACTAGTTCGCTTGCCTCTGCAACAACTACAACGGCAAGAAAACCAGCTGCTGCCCCTCCAGCCCCCCAGACAAGTCCAAAGCGTGAAGTAAAGACAGCCGGCCCGGTTACTGCCAGAGCCCCCGGTCTTGCAAGGTAAGCATTTAGACATTAGTTCATTTTCCAAACTTACTAGGGGGAACATACCAATTTTTATTATGTTGAAATTGCTTCCTTCAATGTAGTTAGTCCCAGTTAACTTACATTATAACTAATACTTGAATAGCACTACCGCTGCAGCGAGATCTGCGCATGTCTCAAAGCCATCCCTTGGTAGAGTGAGCGGAGCTGTCTCGGATGCAAAGAAACGCCTTTCTGCGCTCGCGGGTGCATCCACTGACCCAGTCAAGCCGACACCACTAGTCAATCGTGTTGCAAGTGGCTCGTCATCTGCAGCGCCTCCAACAAACTCCACGACATCAACCACTCGACCTGTAAGTGGAGCATCGTCCAGCACACGCCCAATATCGACAGGTCCATCGTCCTCCACACGCCCAATGTCAGTCCCTGGTCCATCGTCTGCAGCAGGTCCATCAACGTCTGCCAAAGAAGTCGAAGAGCTAAAGGCAAAGCTGGCCGATAGCGAAATCAAGGTTGAGGAATTGAAGAAAGAAGTTGCCCTATCGCAAGAGAAACTCCTGGAGCTTGGTAAAGCTGTTGAAGATGAATCCAAGCGTGTCGCAGACGCCGAGGAGACCATTCGAGTGAAGCATAATCAACTGGCCGAGAAACTCAATACTGAGCACAAGGCGGCTCTGGAAAGCCTGCAAAGCCAATTGGTGGAGGCCGAAACTGCCCAAGCTGCGGCTCAGGAGGCTTCGTTGAAGGCCATTGAAGAAGCAAAAGAGGCTGCTACTTCTCAGAGTTCTTCTGAACAAGCGGAAGCTCTAGAAAAGTTAAAAACTGAGCATGCCTCGGCTTTGGAGAAGATCAATACTGAGCTTACAGCTGCCAAGGAGGTAAATGACGCAGCTACCGCGGCCACCGCTGAGAAGGAAGCCGAAATTGCCGAATTGAAAGCTCAACTCGAGAAAGCTATCAATGAAAGTACTGCTGCAACCGAGGAATTGAAGGCTCAGCTCGAAAAGGCTGTTGCTGAAGGTACTACTGCCGCTGAGACATTGAGAACTCAGCTTGAGCAAGCTGTTGCCGAAAGCACTACTACGGCTGAGACCTTGAAGAGTTTACAGGCGGAGCACGACGAGAAAATCAAAACCTTGCAATCAGAATTTGAGTCAAAGGGTGGAGAACAAGCATCTGCTCTTGAGGAGCTGAAGAAAACTCTTGAAGATGAGCACAATGTTGCTCTAGAGGCACTGAAACTCAGTCATTCGGAGGAACTTGCTAAAGGCAACAGTGATTTCGCGTCGACCTATGAGACACAAATTGCGGAATTAACTTCGAAGCACGAGGAGAGTATAGCTGCCATCCAGAAACAGCTTGATGAATCTCTCGAGACACAGAAAGCTTTAGAAGCAGCTCATGCGGAGAAAGTTTCCGGCCTAGAACATGAAATCACAACTCTCAAAGAGACTGTCGAGAAGAATGCCGAATCATTGGCAATATCAGAAAAGGAGATTTCTGAGGCCAAGGCATCGCTGGAAGTTGCCCAGAAGGAACTTGCTAGTGCTCAGGAACAACTCGCCGAAATTACTGCTAAATACGATGGCTTGCAATCTACTGGCAGTGAATCTGAAACTGCCCTAACGACCGCAAAGGAAGAACTGGAGAAATCCAAGCAAGAAGTGGCATCTCTTCAGCAGAGCTTGGAGACCCTTGAGAAAGATGGAGTGGACAAAGATGAACAGCACAGCAAAATCCAAGAGGAGTTAGCAACAACAATTCAATCCCTCAACGACAAGATTGCAGAAATCTCCAGTTTAGAAGAGAAGCACTCGCAAGAGATCGCTTCACTGAATGAGAAGCATCTCAAAGAACTCGAAAGCGTCTCCAGCGATTATCAAAAAGAGATTGATGCTTTGCAAGGCGATTCAGGTCTGAGAGACGAGTTCGACGCTCTCAAGGCTAAGCATGAAGAACTTTCTAAATCTCATGGAGAGACTTTAGAAACCCACTCGAAGGAGCTAGAACAAGCAAAGCAAAATTACGCCGCCGCTATTGTCGACTTGGACAACAAGGAGAGTCTCCATTTGCACGCTTTGGAAGATTTGAAAACAACTCATGCTAAAAACTTGGACGAAGCTCACGACCGTGCAATTACTGCTGGACATGCATCTCATGCGGCTGAATTAGAGCAGTTGACAGAAAGCCACGCTACATCTATCGCTGCATTGAAAGCTGAACACGAGGTAGCTTTCTCCAAATCGTTAGAAGACGCAAATAGTCAAGCATTGATTGTTGCTGAGCAAGCTCATGCAGCCAATGTAGAAAAACTGGAGGCTAGCCACGCTGAAGAGGTCGCTCAACTCAAAGCTCTTCAAGCCGAAGCCATCAATGCGTTGAAGCAGGATATCGAAACCGCTCATGCTGAAGTTACTGCAGCATTAAAGGCAGAGCATGAATCGAGTCAAACCTCTGCATCTTCGAACGCGGAGCAGTTGAAAGCTGTGATCACTGGCTTGGAAGATGAGATTGCTCACTCCAAAGCATCTGTACATGCAGCACAAGAGGAACTTGATGCATTGAAGCAAGACTTTGCATCTGAGAAAATTGCCAAGGCGACTGCTGAGGCTGATTTAGAGGCTGCAAGGAATGTCAAGCCAGACACTTCCGAAGTCGATGCTTTGCGTCAAGAGCTTGCCATGCTGAAGGAACAACATGAAGCTACTCTTGTATCCCATCAAGAGTCTCGAACTGAACTGGAGAAGAAAAAGGCAGATGCAGAAGCTCAGCTCAAGACCAGCAAGGATGACTACAAAACTATGCATCAGTCGATGACAGAGTTGCTCGAAGAGACTGCCAAGCACGGAGATGAAATGGAGGCCCGTTTGAAAGAAGCAGAAGCTCTCATCAAAGTCAGAGATGCTGAACTTGCCGAAGCGCAGGTAAGATAAATTTCTCTGTCTATCCGTTGAGAAATTTGATCTCGACTAATGTCATATCAAAGACAAAGATTTCCTCGTCTTCCCCACCAAAGACACCAACATTCGGAGGCGGATTGGCCTCTAGCAAATTCGCTGATGATGCCGATTCCTCTGCTGTCAGCACAGAATTAGCAACACCAGAAAGTGAGCACGACAATTCATCAGCAGCGTTAGCTTCGGTTGGCGAGCCTTTCTCTTAGTCCTTTTAATTCCTGCCCATGTATTCTATTATTTTAGACTCAAATCATGTCATCCCATACCAAACCCTATTAACTATACATTCTTTTTGAAGTGCTGTAACTAACAAATTGATTTTCTACTCTACAGATCGCCAAAGCTAGAGTCACAGTTGAACAATTGGAAAAAATGAATGAGGATTTGAAGAAGGACAATTTAAGGTAGTGTACTCTACACTTCTCCCAAGGAACTTTGCCTCTTCATCTTGCTTTCATGCATTTGTACCGCGAATTCCTGCCGTCCCTTTCGTGCTGATCATCATCTTATGCTCAGATCTCTAGGATCAATTTCCGACGTCTCTGGTCTTAATGCTTGATTCATTCTTGGAATTTTCTTCATAAGATGCCAGTTGCGCCTCAGTACCTGCTTTTGCTTTTGCTTTTGCCTGCGCTTTCAACGCACTTCTTCTTCGTCTCCTTCGTCACTTCCGATGCGTCTCGATAAAAATTCATGTTCAATATGCGTCACTCATGTTCAAGTCAACTTTTTCGGCTCAACCCAACTTCAACTTTTTTAATATTACTATTACTACAAAAAACACAACTTCTGTTTTTGCTTCTTTTGTTCGCTTGCATGCGCTGCAGTCTTTAATCGATGTTTTTTTGCGGTCGCTAGTTTACTTGAAACTGAATAGCGCGATACCCGGGGGAAAACATACCAACCTATCCACCTTTATACCCTGTTACATTCAGTTTGATTCTTGCATTTTGCTTTGCTTTTGCGTTTGTGCTTTTCTCTCGTTGGGAGGAAGAGGCTTTGACTCGGCCGTACTGGAACCTGGTTGTTATGCTGTGTTTTGCAGTATGATGGATTTGATTTGATGCTAGTTGATCTGGTATTGATATAGATTTGTCGCTGTTGGAGCTCAGCTAGCTGTTTCTGGTCTGTGTAATGGGGGTTTCAACTATGGTTCGAGTTCATGGTCGATGGATGTATGGGTGGATAGGATGGTTAGTGTGGAATGGATGGGCATGGATGGAAGGAAGGATGGATGGAGGGATGGATGGATGGATGTGTGGGCGCAGGGAAATTTGTATCTTTGTGTTTAGTGTGTATGTTTGGTAATATGCGGGAAGATGGTGGATGTGATATCAGAAAGGAGAGCATATATGGTTGTGGTATTATATGGTGTGGGGGGGTTAAGATCTGATGGGTATGGGATAGAATGGGATTGCAGAAGTTGAGTGTTGGTGGTAGTGGTGGTGGGGAATGATGGATGGGTCGAAAGAAAGTATAGAATTGAATTGGTATGAATGGATTGATTGATGCTTTTAGCTTTTTGGGGGCTTTGTTGCTTTTATTTGTGTGTGTGTGTGTATGTGTGTGATGTTTGAATTTGTGAACTTGGCTTTGAACTTTGGAGAGCAAGCTAGTGGCATATACTCTGAGTTTTGAAAGTGCGGTGCTGTGGTATACTATACTGATTAGTTCTTTAGGGGAAAGGCATATGTATTTTCAACACAAAACAGAATGATACTGTATAAAGAAATGTTTATTGGACAAGTGTTGGATTGAAGATTGGGGGGGGGAGAATTGCTGTGTTTTTTATACATGGTTGGTGGTTAGTGATTGATAGTTTTGAGTTTGATTTGTTTTGTTTTGGTTGGATTTTGAGGGAGAAGGGGAGGAGGGAAGAAGAGGCAAAATATGGGAGATCTGGTTACGTACGTGTTGATTGGATGGGTGTATTGGATATATGTATAGAGTAAGAGAGAGAAGAGAGGAGAAGAAATTGGTGGATGATAATCGAATCTGCTATAGTATGATTGATGAGATGTTGATGTTGATGCTGATGATGTTGATGATTTTACTTGTTGTTTCATAATTGGGTGCATACCCTTGGAGATATTTTAATAGAATTTGTTTGTTCTTTCTTTCTTATGTCGGTTTGGGTTCTTTTGGTAGGATATTTTTCATCTCATTATTCATTCCCATATTCTTCCATACCTCCTAACCAGTTTCCTTACCATATCACACACCCCCAATCAAACACCCCACCTC
>JWJA01005263.1:0-25422 GCA_000812885.1 Lanzia echinophila
TTATCCACAGCTAAGAGAGGGCGGACTTATGAGCATACTAAGTACAATGCCAACATTTGAAAGTATGAATATTCCACAAGCCAAAGCCAAATGTAGATTTTGCGGGTATTGAAAGCAGCCAGATACATAAAAAGATGCACAGATGGGGTATCTGAATATCACCATCGCTAGGTGCTAAGAACTCCTCAATGTAACGCCTACCACGGAGCCTCCAAAGAACAAAATGCGACTAGCTCTCAAACCCCTCCAAATAGCGAAATAAAATATCAACAGCGAATTGAAAATCACAGATAATCTCCACCAAACTTTGCAAACGAAGCTAGGCGACAACGCCGGTGGCACGTGGAGTCATGGTTGGGAATACCATTTCTTCACCATGGGCATCTTCAGTATCGGAATCTTCATCTCCATCATCCATATTGAGGAGTTGAAACCGGTTCATGATAGGAGATGCTTTCTTCCGGGCGACGGGTGTTTCCGAACGAACAGCCTGTCGCTTTTCCAAGGGGCCAGCACACTCATCATTGTCCCAGTCAATTTTTGAGCCTTTGTAGGTACTAAGGAATGGTAAGCTAGTTTCGACAACAAATTCGGCGCTGACTGACCTTCTGCTCATCATGCAAGTACGGGCAAACATTGCGTTATGCACCGAATTGGTTGAGATGAAAGCATCGCCTTCGGAGAATGAGACTTTAATAACAACGAGATTATGAATATGCTCTAGGTCGTCACGAATGGCCTCCTCTGTATGTCTTGGGGAGCAATGGCGAATGACTAGGTTTCTTGTAGCTCCAATCGCTACTTTATTTGCAACGTGACCGGGAAGGATAAATTGCCTGTCATTCCATCGAATATCAACCTGGTCCGTGTCAGCCATGGGAGCATAAAGTAAAAAAACCCTTTGAGGAACATACCCTCTTGCCATGAATATAGAGATCGTTACGTTTGACATAGCGGAAGTACTCTTGTGCATGAGCTTGCTCCAAGAAAGATACACTCGCATTGCGGTCGTGAGGACGTAAATAGATATCCAGTAGCATTCCTCCCCTAACAGCATCTACGACGTCAAGATGGGTGGTACCTTCTGCAANNATATACCCTTCCACAGCATCCGGGCTATAAGAGAAGTCGTCGTTGCCGTTGGTTTGAGAATTCGGCTTGAAGTCTTGGTATTGGAAGCTATGACTCTGGAATTTGTGGAGATCTCGTGGTCGAAGGTTAGCGTTGCTATTTCGAGGTGTGCCAAATGTATAAGCATGCTGTCCATTGGTTTCTTTGGTGGATTGTGGTGGCATTTGAGTCATGAACGCAGTGCTGTTATCGGGCTCTTCGATTGTTGGGGGGATGGTCGAGGTCACAGTATCATCGGCATGCGTATCATCCTTGATCAAGATCTGCGCAGATGGGAAGTTAGCAAGATCGAGTGGTAGAGGAGATATTCCAACGATCATGGAAACTCACATTCAAAGTCTCCTCTGCAATACCACCTTTATAGAGATTGCGGCGCAGATTCTCTGGAATCTTATCAGTTTTTCATCCCTTTTCCAAATAACCCAGTAATCCATAAGTGACTTACCATATTCACGAGAATGTTGTATCTATTAGAGCATCGTTAGCTTGATCTAAAAAGTGCACGACGAGTATATGCTTACTAGAACATTGTGCTCACTCTTTTTAATTGTTACAGAATCCCCATCATATGGACTTGTAACTTCAATGCCATTTGACGTATGCTACACATGAAATATCTCAATCCCAATGCATCCTCGCACATGTAGCTAATAACTTACGAATTGAGCTCTAAATTGAAAGTGTTAGTGAACCCATTCATTCAACTGTGTTGATCAAATCTCCATACCTCCTTAGCAAAGTCTCCAAATAATTCTTCTCAATCGTAACAGTTTCTGTAGAATTAGCCATCTTTTTCAAATTCTAACCAACTGAATACAATTAAGTATTCAATCTGTTCTTAGAAAATGAAGTTGAAA
Organism: Lanzia echinophila; assembly: GCA_000812885.1. NCBI lineage: Eukaryota > Fungi > Ascomycota > Leotiomycetes > Helotiales > Rutstroemiaceae > Lanzia > Lanzia echinophila. Next base: position 1,989 of record JWJA01005263.1, read on the forward strand.
ATATGATGGATTGCGAATAGCAAAGGGGAAAAAAAAGTTGAGAATCATTCAACAAACTGGTTGCAATAAAAAAAAAGCTTACTTAAGATATATAATCTATCACTTAAATTTAAACATTTATATTAAAAGCCTTGCTATTGAGGGGAAGAGGGTCAAAAACAGCTGCACCTACCCTATGTACCTAGCAAACCTTATTAGAAAGCTCGGGCCCGGGGTAAAAACAGAACAGATGGGGAAAAGATACTATTAGGTACTACTGTACTAGATAATGAAAAGTAAATAAATATTAAATTCTTTAAAAGATTTCAATTTGTTTGTTTATATTCAATATTTCCATATTTAATTTTATCATTACAGATATCATAACAAGAAGTTTGAATCCCACAGATTTGGTTGTACATGCATTTTTATCTGTCAGGGGTGGAGGGGGTATCAGTACCTGTTCTAGATTCTACTTACATGCTGAATGCATGCATCCATCATCCCCAAAGGCCTAGAACTAGTATAGATATGCAACAAAATGGAGTAAAAATGAGTCTCCTTTCTTCTTTCTATTATGTGCTGTTAAATTTGTTCTAGTCTTACTTAAAATCATTTAAGAATGATATATCACAATATTCCAGAATGATACATCGACTTTTGAAGTTGCTTTTCCAGTCCTCTATCTAATTTTTTTTATTCAATATGCTAATTATACATATACACACTCGTTTCGTTGATATCGTCTCATCTTCACCTCACCTCATCACCCAGGCTAGAAACGTATATGCCAAACTCCTATCTACTTACACGCTATTTCACAAGCAATAATTCCTAGAAGAGTGAAGTGGGGTTTTTTTGCCATTCTTTTCTTTCCTTTTGCATAGTTGGATGCCTCCCTTGTCCCGCCAGTATACATCTCATCAATGCAACAAAAATATGCTCAGCCCTATGCCTTTTATAGCGGAAGGCATCATACGAAGCTCACAAGTGGTGATGCAGCTCCACCATGCGACTCCACCATGATAATCAACCTTTCAAATTTGTGGGGTAGGTTCCTCAGGAGAATCAGTCGTTTCCGTAGCAGGTGGCGGAGGTGGAGGCGCACCCTTTCCCAGGGTCCCACTACCAAAATATTTGATGAAGTCTTTGTTTTCATCATAAGGCCTTGGGCCTAACAACCTAACCATATCGTCTCTCCCGAGCATCTCCTTACTCAAAAGTTCCTCGGCAACGATGCCCACCTCAGCTTTCTTCTCTGTTAGCAACTCTTTACATCGCTGGTACGCCTCGTCAACGATGCGGCGGACTTCCGAATCAATTACTTGAGCTGTTGCCTCCGCAAAAGGTTTGTGGAGTTTGTTTGGATCATCTTCGAAATGGAGTGTACCAAGCTTCTTTGACATGCCCCATTGAGTGACCATAGCCGTAGCGAGACGAGTGACTTTGTTGAAATCGTCACTAGCACCACTAGTGACTGAGTCGAAGTGAAGCTCTTCGGATACACGGCCGCCAAGCGTCATAGCCATACGATCGCTGAGCTGGTGCGTGTTCATAAGATAGGTGTCACCGGCTGGAAGGTATTGCGCATAACCCAAGGCGCCTTGACCTCTTGGAATGATGGAAACTTTGAGAAGTGGATCGGCCCATTCCAAGAACCAACCACAAATTGCATGGCCGGCCTCGTGGTAAGCAACCACTTTCTTTTCTTCTGGTGATAAGACTAGGGACCTCCTCTCAAGGCCAGCAATAACACGCTCAATGGCTTGTTCGAAATGCACCATGGTTATGGAGGTTGCCATTGTCCGAGCAGCTAGCAAAGTCAGTAAATCTCGTTTGGTCTTGGTAAGCACCACTTACCAATCAAAGCAGCTTCGTTAACACAGTTGGCAATATCAGCACCAGAGAATCCGGGAGTCAAAGCTGCAAGTCGTCCGGTTAAGTAAGGAATATCCTCATTCGTAACAACCTTGCCTAAGTGGACGGCAAAAATCTTCGTCCTGCCCTCCATTGTCGGTCTATCAATGGCAATATGCCTGTCGAAACGACCAGGTCGCATAAGCGCCTTGTCGAGTACATCGGGTCTGTTAGTACCAGCAAGAACAACAACCTGCTCGGTGGTGTTGAAACCATCCATCTCAGTCAAGATCTGATTCAAGGTAGCTTCTCGTTCATCGTTACCACCGAAGTTTCCCGACTTCCCACGAGACTTTCCAATGGCATCGATTTCGTCGATAAATATGATACAGGGTGTAGTCTTTCTGGCCATGGCGAAAAGATCACGTACTCGAGAAGCTCCAACACCAACGAACATTTCAACAAACTCCGAACCACTGACACTAAAGAATGGCACCCCAGATTCGCCGGCTGTTGCCTTTGCTAAAAGTGTCTTACCAGTACCCGGAGGCCCAGATAAGATAGCTCCGCGAGGAATCTTAGCACCTAGCCTCTGGAATTGTTCAGGGGTCTTTAAGAAGGCAACGAATTCCATAATCTCTTGTTTGGCTTCGTCCATGCCAGCGACGTCCTTGAACTTAACTTTGATCTCTGTCTCATGGTTGAACTTCTTTGCTCGACTTTTGCCCATTCCAAATATCCCACTATTACTTCCAGCACCTGATGAAGCACGTCTTGAAAAGTACCAGATAGCACCAATGAATAAAAGTGTGGGACCGAAACTAAGGAGGAGTGCCAGGGCATTCCCGTCGGTTGCATAACTGATTGGTATTCTCTCCGAGGTAGGAATGCGAAGCTCATCTTGTGCAGCTTCTATCCTTTGTTCGAACCCTTCAGCAGAACCTATCGAGAAATAATAATGAAAGTTGGGGTTTCCGGCAGGTGTATCGGGGTACATCGCTTGAGCAGCTTCGGTGTGAAGATCTACTCGCACTTTATCCTTGTTCACCACTGTTAACTTCCTAACTAATCCCTTATCGAAGAACTTGTTCCGGAATTCTTGGTATGTAATATCCCTTCCACTCTCGCCCGGAAAGACCATTTTGTAGAGCAGGTAAGACACAAAGGTTGATGCTAATATCGTGCTCGCATCTAACTTCACATCGCCTGCCTTAAATTGCCCATCCTGTTTGTTGCCTTCATTCTTCGATCTTCGATCCCCGCCAGAGGGTGGTTTGCCTTGTCCACCCGAAGAACTCTTCGATTCATTCGATCGGAAGTCGGTCTTTCCATGCACTTCCTTTTCAGCAGCCTTCTTCCCGTAGCTTATGACCAGCTTTACGAGTTTGGCCGTCTCAGATAAAGTCGGAGTCCGATCCTTAGTCTCGTTTATCAAGTCTCTTAATTCGACCGGTATTCCACGTTTTGCCGTCGATCTCAAGTATTTTTCCATCGACTCCATTTCGGTCTTTGGCATGCCACGCTTTAAGCTGTTAATCAACTTCTCCACATCTTTATATTCTTCGTCCGTCAATGGCACCATTCCCTCTTCAAGCGGCTGCTCATTCTCCTTACTCGCACTTTTCCCCTCGGTTTTTGATAAAGGTGTCTGCCCATCGTAAAGGTTTTCCGTTCCAGGAGCCGATTTGGCAGATGGGGCAACCGATCCTTTTTTTGCCGACTCTACCGGATCCTCATCCTTCCCAGGTTTCTTCGGCTCAGTGGCATATGTGCGCCTTCTTTGTGCGAAGAATTGCGATCTTAACAGCGGTACAGTCGATGATGTGCGAAGGGAATTTCGTGCGGCGGATTGGGCGATGGTGGTCTGAGAAATTCTAGCAAGAGTGCTCGACTGCCGCAATATCGATGTCATACTTGGATAGAGCTTCTGTAAAGTAACCGAAAGAAAAAGTGGTTTCGAGTCACTGATATCTTGCTAACAGCGACTTTGACCACTATTTCATAGATTCGAGGTTTAGTTTTGTTGACTTACGGTGTTAGTAGTGGAAGGCAAATTATTCGAATATCGCTTGCCCGTAATGATGTTCTTGATTATTAGGTACGGTACCTAGTGGCCGCTAGCGCGGGTCCGCTAGCGTAGAAGCAAAACTCATCAACTTTATATAAATATTTGGGCATTTCGATATTCACCATTGATTAAATTTTAAGTACATTAATTGTTAAGAGTATAGAAATAGTGAATAGCATCATATCATTAATACATAATTTTGGCACAATGCGCTATGGCCCATGTCCAACTGAGGAGAGTAGAGCAGGAGTATATCCATGTACCCATGAAATTACAAAGTTGAAAGACGACCCATCCCAAAGCCACAAAAGGCCTTCAATATATGCGCCGAATGATTCATGCATAGCGAGTGCTCGCGCAAGGTCCGTATCCGTTCTATGCTATTGTCGTATGCTCATAAAACACCTTTTTCTCCCAACCCAAACATTTCAAAACGCCAAGTTCATAAGGTTACATGCTACCATGATGTTGAAGATGCGCATTATTGTTGACATGCAGGTTCGGGTCACCTACAATGCCATTCTCAAAACTTTGATAAGCACCTCCAGTCATTTCAGCCCAATCCCATTCCAGAGTCATAGGCATTTGCCACAAATCCTGCGGTACGAAAGGCTGCTGGAAGGCGTTGGGATTCAAGGGCGAGTTTATTTCATTACCATTAGTAAAGCCTTGTATGTCGCCGAAAGGTGTCGCAACGGGTCCCATAAAATCGCCTCCAGCACCATTGAAGTCTTGCCAAGGTGAATTCGAGTTTGGTGACGAGCCCTGCATTGGACTGAACCCATTCTGAGGATTCAGATGGTTTCCCATATTGGGCGAGTAGACCCCCACCATCGGAGTTGAGCCAGCATTGTTCATAAGTGGCATCGATTGACCTGCCTGGGAGACATGCGATGATTTAGCCCGGTCGTCGTGACTCTTGCGTTTCCTTCTCGAAGATGTATCCTTCTCCGCTTTATCAAGCACAACCTTTGCAATTCTTTCAAATTCAGAGCAAACCCCTAGCATGCGTTTCACCCCTCCATTTTCTTCCTCGGCGCCCAACATGGAAAGAAAATTCACTACAAGATTCATTAACCGCACGTCCGATCGTGCACGGGGATCTTGAGGATTTTGTAAGATATTGCCGAAGAGAGTCACCAGTGCAGAGACAGGGAAATAAAGAATAAGCCTGCGTATATTTAGTACCACGCTATGAGACGAGAAGAATGTTAGACTCACCAGACACAAGCGAAGTCGCCCTGAGGAACATATTTGATGAGATGTATTGAGGCGCGAGCAGCAGATACACACAACGCCGCAGACGAAAATACCCGAGGGTTTAAAGGTCTAGCATTTAGCCCTTGAATAGCATAGTTGGAAAGGCGACTCGTCCAGTATCCATGATGAACCGACATTCGATGGATGGTGGTCAGACAATTGTAGTATGCAAAGTGAAGGACAACAACATGGAGTATTAAAGGTGTGTGTGAAGCTTTAATCTCATGTTCAGGACGGAAATCAACTGGAATACTGTCCTTCCATGTCTCAAGTTGGTGATCAAGTTCTCCGATAGTGTTCAAAAGTTCTCCATCAGATTGCTTAGAGGCTTTAGTCGAGTAGAGTTGTTTGTACACCTTGCTTTCGATAGTGGCGAACTCACACATCAACCTGAACAAATTAACCTTTCCTTTGCCGTCGGCCAAAGGAATATTGCCAATGTTGTCCTCGGGATCAGCACTGGGCAATTCGACATTCATATCATCATCATCTTGTGCAGGGGGCCTTCCAGACCGTAGACATATGTCCTTATCCAACATATAACCAATCCAGAAGACTCGTTTCCGTTGCTCGATTTCTACTGGGTTGAGATTAAATCCAGAACCTCGTTTGTGCAGGCCAATGCTGTGAGACAATCGAATTGCGGCCGCCACTAAAAAGAAGGAAGGCTGAGGATTAGGCGTTCCCTGCATGAACAGAGCCATACCTAGAAGTGCTTGTACACTCAGAAGATCAGTATTTCGCATAGTAAGCTCCGTAAATACACCCATTGCGTTTTTTAGGTAACCCCAGGCTTTATTGTCCTCTTCCTGTGGCACTAGGTGGCTCATGACACGCAGCCGGTGGGCAATAGCAAGCGCGCAATTGAGACTAGCCCACCATCCCGAGCCTTCGTATGGATCAGCGGAATATTGACGGTCGACCAAATGCATGAACGTTGGTTGATGAAAGAGTGGAAACATGCAGTTGAAGTTTTGAAAGAAATCTTTGAGCAACGAGACGCATTCGCTCTTCGGAGGTAGCTGTCTGAAGACTGGCCGGTGGAACAAGTCCGCGAAAACTTCTGGTTTCCAATACATCATCTTGTTGTCGTCCACCGAAGCTGAAGATATCATTTCCTGAAACGAGGAATCACCCGTCTTCTCATTAACCCACTGAATACCTTTCGGGGAGAAGATAGAGAAACCAGAAGAAGATCCTATTCTTGTCAGCATAGCAACGATTGCGCCCAAATATAGACATACCAATATATCGAGTTTCTCCACAATTGTTCGTGACTAGGGAACACATCATATCCGAAAGTGCTTCAACAGGCTCTTCCCTATTCTCGCCCTCGCCATCTTTACTACCTTTGTTATTATTATTGTCGATGTCTTTGGTCTGAGGTTCCGGTGATGTTATGACACTGCGAGGGGTCGAGGCATTTCCGTCATTCGGTCCTGGGGTGCTTTGGGTTGGAGATGTCGCATTTGAAGCTGGTACAGCAGATGCTCTCCTTGATTGATCCTGCAATTTCTTCTCCAACATGCCAAGATCCGTTCGTCCATTATCATCTTCAGTAAGTAGACCTGAGACAATGTAAGCTACTCATCATAGAACCCGCAGCGCTCAGGGTGAAGGTGTGGTGACAAACCAGACAATCTTAACAAACTCTCCATGCGCCCCAAACGATTTTCGAGGCCCTCGATATATTTCGCACTATCCATTCATTAGTAACAAATACTCAACTATTAAGGATGACTTGCTCACCCTTTTGGCGGATTCCTCTTCTTCTCGACCTGTGTAAAAATACATTCTGTTTTGTAGTTGATACAATGCGTACAAGCCGGTAGTTTTCCATCACACTTGATCTTCTTCTTCCTGCACATATCACAAGCCTGCCATTGTTAGCCATGAGTTTGTTCCTCCCAATAGATGATTGATCGTACCCTGGCTATCCTTCTCCTCTTCGCCTCGTTGCTTTCGTCGAGAAGAGTTCCATCACCGAAAAGCGGACCAGTTAGATCCGGTAATGTCGAGGACATCGGCAAACCATCTGCAGTGTAAGCTCCGAATATCTGAGGTGGGGGGTTCATTAGAGGCGGCGCCGAAATCTGGGGCATGAAATTATTGCTGTCATGGTGCATAGAATCCATCCTACAATGTCCAAGTTCGACTTAAAATAATTCAAATTTATAGACTATCGCATTCTATGTATTAATAGAGTTGATGAAAATTGTAGATTATCGATGAGGAATCGTCCGCTAATACTGAGTTGCACTATGTAGATAGTTTCGTATTCGTACGGCCTTTGGGAGTCGCGATCGCTAGGACTCTGCGTCTTTCTTAAGTCCCGCTTATTTGCAGCTTCAGTCTAGGTTGTTAACTGGCTGCCCAAATATTCTTCCAAATTTGAGGCGTTGGTTGTGGATCCTGCAGGAATAACTGGATGACGAGTTGAAAAAGGTACCAGTCATAAAAATGTATGCGCTGTGCTGATAATTCTATGAGGGGTGGGATACTAGAATTCTTGAGTGTCAAAGATTTGATGTCTGATATTACCGAGGGCGGGGATTATTGATTGTTTCGCGATTGAATAATGGTGCTACAATTTGAAAGTGGCCACTTCCTTTGGGGAAACTCAATACTTGTAGACCAAGTTGTTGTACAGTACATACTATAATGATCTCATTACAAATAATAGGATAAAGGATCAGTGAAAATGGTGAATCTAGATAGAAATGGACAAAAGCATTGTTATGCAAGTTGCTTCATCAACTACTTGAAGTTTTACATGAGGTGATGGATGTAATAATAAGAGTAGAATAATTCACTATCGCATGAATAACCTTACAGGCTTATACTGTAGTCACGACTCGCTCATAGCACCATGGGTGCAAGTACCATAACTAGCAGCTTTCTGCTTTACAAGCATTGAGTGAGATTTGAACATTCACTTCATATAATATAAAGTCCTCTCTCTTTCTTGCAGATTTGATTTATTGAGACTTTTGAGAGAGTCGTCAGTCAAATTTTACTAGTAAAAGGAAACAACATATGATACAGTAGTCGAAGCTTGTCTCATCCCATATCGCTATCGTAAAAGGATGATATCCACTACTGGGCATGTAGGTCATTCACTAAACATTTGTAGAAGATGTTGAAATAAAGTTAACAAACCACCGTTTTGGATGTAAGGTTAATATAGATAATACCAGCATTATGATATTGTCATCATATTGCCATCATATTGCACAACGACGGCACATGAAACTGACAATCCCTATTGAGCGGCTGGCGCTTTACCTAATCATCAATCATACATACATGTTGGATTTCTAATACTTTTCTTTGATGACATACGAGCACTTCTCTTTCGGGTTTGTAATTGTAACCACCTCCACAATGGTGACCTTCAATTCGAACCTGCATACTCCTGTAACAGTCTAGACGCTATCGACTCCATTGTGGGCTATAAAGTTCATCTTGACCAACAGGTGTTCTTGGGGTTGATCTGTTACACTACTGAAACAAGTGGAAAAGCTTCATTTGGCCATAGTGAAGCCATACCAATTACCATCTCCGGCATCCAACCTCTTCCGCATGGACCCCAAGCAGATTTAAATCTTACAGTTTCTAACATACACAGCCACCATTGCGTTTTGTGTACAGCTTAGAATGATAGTACTTTGAAGAGCTATATCACCATGCTCTATGCACTTAGGCCTCAGGATTGCATTTGAACGTTTCATACATGGGAAGACATCATCTTTTACCCGTACATCTGATCTCAAACCCCGGCCACCTGCCTATATTATCCAACATATCATTAATAAAATTCTTCTGCCGAGGAGTAACAGGTATCGGGTATACGCCAATATCAACAAGAGAAATACGTATCCCAAATAAAATCCCTCGAGATGCCAAAGAACGTCATAACATCACGACGACAAGCAGCATATAGGATAAAATTTCCCGCGCTCACTGGTATCAAAGTCCTGCACATCAGAACAAACGCCAATCCAAAATGCCGAGTTACAATAAGTATCCAAGGGCATCCCAAGGAGATTGACTTCAAGTACGGAAGCCCCCACAATATCTACAGGGAAGCAAAAGCTTCACATCTAACCATGCCGGGCAACCGCCAATCAAAGACCGAGATACGCAGGAAGGGACTTCTTTCAAACTTCTTCTGTAAACCTAGAGGCGTGAGAACCATCCTGGGATGGATGTGATCGCCCAAGAAGATCAGGTCGTGGTGGTGTAGATGGATCTGCAAATATAAAGGGGCCATGTTCTGTGACAGGCGTCCTTGCTGGACTTGGCCTCATCATTGGTACACCGGAATCTCTTGCTACCGATGGATCAAGAATTGGACTAGACTGTCCTCCGTAAAATCCCTGCTCGTCTCGGTAGAAGGATGTGCCACTCAATGTATTCGGATTCGGGACTGCAGGGACTCCAGACGGTACCCCAGAAGGATAGAACGAAGAGCCGCTTAAGGTGTTGGGATTTGGTTCACTAGCACCTCCTCCAAAACCGTCGCCGCCGTGTTGCAATACAGATGGAAGCTTTTTGCCAGAAACCCTATAGAACCCCTTTTCACTTCCAGCAGAGGATATGGTGTCCGTTTTTTGGGATGAGCGCTTGCCTGTAAGACTGGCCAAAGCGGCAGGAACAGCTATGGCAAGTGATCGGCGCTCCGTCATACTGCGTGGTTGATTGGAGATTGTACTGAAGTCGCCACCGTTACCTCCATTATTTCTACCACCAGCAATAGCACCGCTTGTAGCCGATGGAAGTTCTCTGCTACCACTTCCTAGTGAAAGCATTCCCCCGTTCTTCTTTTTCCATCTTAGCACAAATATGACCAAGAATAGAATTGCTGCTAGTCCAGCAATTCCCCCAACTACACCTCCCACTATTGTCTTTGTTGATGGTGTTGAGTTGTCAACTCCCCCATCACTACCCCCAGCAGTCGCAGTGCCTGTGGAAGTCCCGCCTCCGGTTGCGGTACCCGCCCCTCCACCAACAAAACCACCACCGCTAGCTGAAGTTGTTTGAGAGGCAGAGAAAGATGAAAATGATGTAGATGTTGATGAAGCTGAAATCGGAGTTGAGGTCGAGGTCGTTGGGGTCGAAGCCGCCGAATAAAAGATGGATGTATATGGGGAGCCAGAGGCGGGTGTTATTATCGACGATGAGTAAGCTTCGAAAGAAGATGTTGATGTCGAATCAACCAAAGAACTTGAAATTGTACTAGATAAAGGCGACGAGGTTGGAACTAAAGAAAGTGAGGTCGAGTTGGACGACAATGTTGTGGATAAGCTACTTGAGCTTGAAATTACTGACGAGTGTGTTAATAGATAATTAACTAAAATTGCATATTATAACAAAACTTACATGTAGTTGAATTAGCATTAGGAGTGAGCGAAGAGAAGCTAGAAGGAATGGAAGTCGAGATCACTACGGTGCTCGACGATAGCGATTGGGTAGTTTGGCCAGATGATGTAGGTTGAGAGCTTGTTTCAGTAGAGACCGTGGTGCTTATATCTGTACTCGAAGAACCTTCGGATGTCGTGGTTCCAGATTGTTGGTTGAGGGACGGATAATCGCTTGCAGGAAGAGTCTGGACCGCGAAGGTTGAGCCATCAGTATTAACATCGACCTGCTGGACCACGGAAATTGTTTGAATTACTTCTGTTACAGCCGAAGCCTCTGCTGTAGCCGTCGCAATTGCAGTCTGTCGTTTATGTTGTTTCTGATGTTTTTGGTGTTGTATTAAATGATTGTGGTGAGCAGAATTCCTATGCTCGTGCTTGGCCAGAATGAGTGATGGTCCAGTGCCGGTCATGGCGTGCCCCTATTGCAGCTGCGTCTACAGCGCTCAGTAGGGATATTTTTGTTTTAACTAAAAGAGTGACTCCGCGATTTCGACGCGATTGATTTAATATTGTCGTCGCCTCATTGCCATCGTAAGAAGGGGGGTAGGGAGATTTTTTCTTTCTCGTATTGTGAGGTTGTGACTTGATTATGAGTGAATGGGGATTCAAACTTTCAGAGTGTTCTCGTCCAAAAGAAAGCTTAGTGAATCCTAGTACACCTTTGTACTAAATTGGTTTAGTCAGGGCCACATGTTTAAATTATTAAATTATTTATGGTTTTTTTATGGAGCACGGCAAGATTCAAATTTCGCTAGAGTTGCTTAGCTGACGAATTATATCTTGATATCTGTAATTACAGGAATCAATTGACCAATTAAAACTCTACAAAGAAAATTAAAGAAGCGTTTTTTTTTGGGGGTGATCGGAGGGATTTGAAGGAACTTGCATCGAAACATTTTTTTTGGGGGGGCCGGGCTTTTTTTTGTTTTTCATCGCTGGCCAAAGTCAACAAAAGCTACCTACCTAGGTAATTGGCCCCACACTTTACTCCAGAGTTTCATACCTGGGCCTAGACTAGACAGACTACTTAATAAGTATATTGTATTAGATTCTCAATATGATTTTTGAGATGAAATAATGGAGGATCATGAGAGCACATCTATCTAAATGATGACGATGATGATGGTTACTCATCTATATTAATTTAAGTAATATAATAAGATACCACAAAAGGAGATAATAGAAAGGGAAGAGAGAATATCTGCAAGTATCTGCAGCTTATTTCAATAATAATACCTGGTAGGTACATACAACCTAACCAGGGACAGAAGGGAGGGGGTATGGTAGTATGGTACTCCACATTGGACCATCACATATAAGATGATTTGGTCTTGTTGTACTCATCCAATCTCAAAATAAGAGGTTTTTTTTTTGACCGGGCACTTTTCTCTGATTATTTTCTCGGTGAATTGTTTCCGTAAACATAAATACGAATTATTCTTATTCCTATTCCTATTATTCCTATTCATTTATTTGCGTGATGATCTGATCGTATGAATTAAATTAAATAATCCTTTATATATATATATATATAGATATTACCTATTATAGTAAAGAACTTCACCAAAGCAACAAGGGAAACGAAAAAAAAACACGAGCTTCAAACGTGCTTCTTTTACTTCGTGCATTAGGGCAAAAAGCTTTGATCATTTAAAGTTACGCTTCAACCATTGCCGCCCGGTTGGCAGATCTCGGATGAAAAGCTTGGATTCTCACCAAAGTTTGTTCCGATAGAAAATAATTACGGTCCGTCAATAATTTATGCATCTAGATTTCTGAACGGTTTTTATAAGGTTAGCTAGAACGTCGGCCGGAAACTTCCTTTAAAGCTTGGATTTACAGCTCTAGAGTACCTCTACCTTCCTAAATACCGGTAGTATGATATCAATTGATTTATTCTAATGTTGAGAAAAATGTCCTGTAGAGATTTTCCAGTACCTTTAATACGGTGGGTACAATACTACTCTACTCTAGCTGTGTGAATACTTAAGTAGATCATCTACTGTAGCTTTGCGTCACAGGGCATATGATATTAGCGGGAAAACCTTGATTAGTACTATCCAAGAAACCTCAAAGCTTGAAACAAATCACAGCCAACAAACAACAACAAAATCAACTAAGCATCTTGATTGAAAACGAAAAGTACACAACTTTATTACACATGTTAATGTAATTCTGAATATTGCGGTCTTGAAACTCCAATCAATCATGGCTACTCCCGCTCAGTTAGCAGAGAAAGCTCGACAAGATCGTCCAGCAGTTCCGACAACGAGATATCATACCCCACCCCCACTACCTCCAAGAGGGGAATCTATCCAACCTCCTCCGCCATACTCTGAAGATGATTCAGTGAAGAGAAATGAATTAATATCGGAGCAATGGCACTCTCATGATCCAAGATCGTCTTCTACACATTCTTTAGTTCCTTCTGAATCAGGCCGAGATGGTCGCCGAAAACTGCTGCTTGTTTATATTCATGGGTTCATGGGCAATGAAACCAGCTTCCAGAGTTTCCCAGCCCATGTCCATAATCTTCTAACCATTACTCTTGAGGCGACCCATATAGTACACACAAAAATTTATCCTAGGTACAAATCAAGAAAGGCTATTAACTTTGCTAGAGATGATTTTAGCGCTTGGTGAGTTTCTATTTATACTCGTTTATCGTTTGGGAAAGCTAACCGAATATTTGTCTTTTGAAGGTTAGAACCTCATGAAGATTCTTTAACAGACATCATTCTTCTCGGTCACAGTATGGGAGGAATACTATCTGCAGAAGTCGTCCTTCAATCGCCCCCGCCTCCTGCGAATCGTACTTTTCGCCATCGAATATTGGGAACAATTAATTTTGATACTCCATTTTTGGGAATGCACCCTGGGGTTGTCGTCAGCGGCATTGGAAGCCTGTTTCGACCAGCAGAAGATCCTCCTGGCACACAGCAGGGGTCGTTGTCACCGACAGGTGAAAGCTCGCCGTCTTTGTATAGCTCGGAGTCGACACCCACCCATGGAAGTTCCTTGGTGGATTCTGACTATATGTCTCAAAGGAGTGATAGCATGAGCACCAGTTCCCTTGCTACACCTCCTATTAACGATCCACACTACAATCCCCCCTTTCCAAACGATGTCAGGTTGCCAGAGCGGAAGGGGTTCAACAATTTGCTGCATTTCATCAACAAGCACGCGGAGGGTGTCGGTACCATGGCAAAGCTTAATGGACTCACTTCAGCAACTTCGCAGTATTTTATGTCTCATCTAGAATTTGGAGGTTGCCTAGCTGATTATCCCGGGATGATGAACCGCTACTCTCGAATACGTAGCCTAGAGGACGCCAACGATACTGGAAGCGCTGGTTCTCCCAATAAAGACCTGCGCAGGAGATTTATCAATTACTATACTGCAAGTACTGGGCGGCCAAAGAAGTCGAAATCGACTTCTGACCTAGTGCCAAATAACGATAGTTCCGCCACACCCGAGGCTGAGATGAATAATTTGAGTTTAAATCACGGAGAATCAGAATCTCGGTCTCCTTTACCCGTTACAGATGAAGCTATGGAAGAGCATAGTATGAATTCGCCTAACAATCGAGATTCAGTATTACATGTTGAGGAGCAGATACAGAATTTAGGTGAGGACTCGGGGGTCCATGGCGATTCACCGAGGTCCCCAGAGATGCAACATATTGACTCGATTCCCATTGATGAAGAAATTGAAGCTAGCATTACTTCTTCAGGTGCTGAGGTGGTACCATCTAACACTACTACACAAACTATATCTAACGAGCCACCACTTCCTCCCGTGCCCGAGATGCCAACAGAGCCAGAGCCAATAAATTTAGACATTTACACAGATAAAGATGCACGCAAAATTGCAGAGAAAGAACACAAACGCGTCATGAAAGTCTATAACCAAGCATTGAAAGATCGAGAAAGTGCACTCAAGGATCGTCGTAAGTTTGTTGAGAAACGTGAAAAGAAAGCTCGGCAAGAAGAAGAAAAGCGGTTGAAGATTGAGCAAAAGCAGAGACTGAAAGAGGAAAGAGAGGAGGAGAAACGTAAAGCTACGGTCAATGCGAAACCACTCGAGGGCAAAAAGGAGGTGGATAAGGCCGAGAAACCAAAAAAAGACAAAAAGTTCTGCATGCTTCCTCCTGAGTCAGGAGGAAAGAGAGATACGTGTTGGGTTCGAGTTTACATGGAAGGAGTGGATGAGGTTGGAGCACATTGTGGTCTTTTCTTTCCAGGACCACAATATGAAAGTTTGGTTGGAAATGTAGGCGAACGGATCGAGACGTGGGTAAAAGAAGATGCAGCAAGGAGATCAACTCTTCAAGGTCATTAGGTTTTCATGGCAAGATTATGGCGCTTCTTTGTTTCACAGATACAATGCACCTGTTGATACCCGATTAATTAGACCCATTTGGAGAGTAACGTGCATTCCAGAATTTTATGCTAGGCTTTGTTGCACTTAGGCAAAAATATTTGTATTCTCCGATTCTTACACCACGAAGTCTAATTGCTAGACAACTCATCATGACACGGACAATTGTCATCTGAAATCAGTGAAATTTCTCATCCATAGTGAAATTGATTATGTTTGAATTCAATTTATTCTTGATTGAAAAATCAACCATGTTGTTAGCTACTGCTCCGTAATATTGATCCTAAGGATTGGCGTCATTCTATATGAGAGGCACGGCACGGCACCTTACACTTACTTACCCCACAATCGCCAAGTGTGGGGCGAATTGACCGCTCAATAAATAGAAGAAATAACCAAAAAGAAAAATTACTCGGCTCTCATCAACGACTCCAGTCAAAAAACGGAGTTGAAATTTTGCTTTACGTGTATATATAACTGCCAATGCCCTCAATTGAAGGCAGTTAACTTGATATCCATCAAATAATACCTCCAAGATGTCGACTCAATCTTCGAATCCCTATTCCCTCCCTAATCCTCTACCTCACAACTCCACCTCGAATACTGGACCCGCGAACCCATCTACGAAATCCTGGCACAATCGCCTTAACTCGCTAATGTCAAATACCGCAAATTCTAGATCTCATAATGTTGAAGGGGGGCATGAACAAAATGGCGTACATACTGTAAACACGAACGCTTCGACGAGGACAAGACATGTTCCAAAGTGGTATAAAATACGATTGTTCAAGGGGATGGTCGATGATGTCAAGAGAAGAGCTCCATATTATTGGAGCGATTGGAAGGATGCTTGGGACTATAGGGTAGTACCAGCTACTGTTTATATGTATTTTGCGAAGTATGTGAATTCGTACGGGATTCTTATGGAAATCATCTTAACTCAAATGACAGTATTCTACCTGCACTCGCTTTCTCGCTGGATATGTGAGTTCTCCGTGCATGCTCGGGGAATTGCATATTACTGACACAGATAGGTTCACGAAAACTAACATGAGTTATGGGGTCAATGAAGTACTACTTGCATCAGTTCTAGGCTCTGTGGTTTTTGCGGTATTTGCTGCACAACCTTTGGTTATCGTGGGTGTAACAGGACCTATAACTGTCTTCAACTAGTGAGGAATCAATCGGGAAAATCATAGAATCGTAAAGATGCTGATGCAATCTAGTACTGTCTACGATATCATTGTACCTACAGGTGCTAATTACTTCGCCTTTATGGCGTTGATTGGATTGTAAGTTTTCTTCCGAACACGAGGGACGTACCGCTCCTGCAGACTAATGGTTTAAGGTGGTCTTTGGTAATGCACTGGATACTTGCGATAACCAATTCCTGTAATGGGCTTCGTTACGTCACACGGTTCTCTTGTGACATCTTTGGATTCTACGTTGCCTTCATCTACCTTCAAAAGGGTATCCAAGTGCTCACACGTCAAGGTTCAAACGATGCCTTTTACCTCTCAATTGTCGTTGCATTACTGGTTCTTGGTTTTGGATTCTTTTGCGGCGTTGTTGGAGATAGCCCCCTGTTCCAGCATTATATTCGAGTCTTCATTAAAGATTATGGCACGCCTCTTACGATCATCTTCTTCACAGGGTTTGTACATATCGGTAAGATGAAAGATGTGAGCCTAGATACACTGCCCACAAGTAGAGCATTTTATCCAACCACTGATAGAGGTTGGTTTATACATTTTTGGGATGTTAGAGTCTCGGATGTTTTCATCTCTATACCATTTGCAATTCTTCTTACTATTCTGTTTTATTTTGACCACAATGGTATGTCACTCAGCGTTCTTGGCGAATGTACAATTTAACACAACAGCAGTCTCTTCATTAATAGCCCAAGGCACCGAGTTCCCGCTTCGTAAGCCTGCAGGTTTCCATTGGGACATTTTTCTTCTGGGTCTCACCACAGGCATCGCCGGTCTCCTCGGTATCCCATTTCCGAACGGACTCATCCCCCAGGCCCCTTTCCATACCGAATCGCTTTGTGTCACCAAATTGGTTGCTGATACAGATGAATCTGGCGAATCGAAAGGTCATCTCACAACAATCACCTCCCATGTCGTCGAGCAGCGAGTCTCTAATCTTGCTCAAGGCTTATTGACATTAGGTACTATGACCGGACCTTTACTAGTGGTCATACATTTGATACCACAAGGAGTACTTGCTGGACTCTTCTTTGTTATGGGTGTCCAAGCTCTTCTTGGTAATGGTATTACTTCTAAAATCGTTTTCCTTATGAAAGATTCTTCCCTTACCTCCTCCTCTGACCCTCTCCGACATATACCCCGACGATCAGCTATTTGGATCTTTGTCGCAATCCAATTATTTGGATTTGGTGCTACATTTGCAATTACTCAAACAATTGCCGCCGTGGGATTTCCGGTGATTATCTTGGCATTGATTCCGATTAGGACGTGGGTTCTGCCTAGATGGTTCACAAAGGAGGAGTTGAGTGTTTTAGATGGAGCGACGGCAAGTCCATTTACAATGGTCAGTGTCGGTGGGAATTATGGTGAGGAAGTCGAAGAGGATGTTACGCCCATTGGAGAAACAAGGAGTGAAGGGGTCCTTGTAGGTGGAAGCGAGGATCGAAAGAATAACGGGAATGATGTGATCGAAGATGACAGTGATGAGGGGCGTGCGGAGAGAGGTGAGCTACCTAGCGGGATGACTAGAAGGAGGGAGAGTGCGAAAGGAGATGGTCGGAGCGGAATGTTGGGAGAAAGAATAGAGCTGGAGAGTTTGGGCATGAATAGGAGAAGTATTAGTCGACAAGAGTAATGTGGGGTTTGGAGTAAGCATTAATGTATATATGACTAGATTCTTAGCTTTATAAGATCAAATTAATTATAAATTTATTACTACTATGACTAGTATACAATGCCACGTTGTTTTACATCATCATATAATCATAACAGTCGCCAAAGCTCCGAACTTCATGTCCCTTTTACGGACACTAATTCTTAATTTCTAAATTCTTAAAACCCCCCATATTATCCCTAATTGCAATCTCCACCGGTAACCGCTCCATACTACTGGCCCCATAAAACCCATGCACACCACGAGTCCTCTGTAACACATATTCCACATCCTTGATTTCCGCCACCGGCCCTCCATGACATAACACAATAACATCCTCCCTAACCGCCACAGCCGCATCCCTTATTTTTTGAATAGCTTCTACACATTCATCCAGACTAGCACTCGTCCCCGCCCCTATCGATCCCGATGTCGTAAGCCCCATGTGCGCTACCAATACATCGGCACCTGCTTTCGTCATCTTCACGGCTTCGTCTGGGTTGAATACATATGGTGTGGTTAGTAGGCCCATTGAATGCGCGAGTGAAATCATCGAGACTTCTTTGTCGTATCCCATTCCTGTCTGATGATCATTGGCGAGTCAGTAATTGCCTGTATTGGGAGGAATAGGAGATAAAACCTGAATAGGAAAGTAGGTGGAAGCATGAGATGAAACGGTGGGAATGAGAACTGAGAACGGGCAGTATAAAATGAAAAGACCCAAAATCCATACTTCCTCAAGATTAGCACGAAACCGTCCATCAATAAGCCCCACCGTAGGGAAATTCTGCACGCCACAGAAACCCAGCGTCTTCAATTGCGCGAGAAATGTAGACATGTTTCGGAAGGGATCAGTGGCGCATACTCCGGCTAGAACACCCGTGTCTTCCACTATAGGTAATATCTCAGCCGCCTACAATCGAATCTCTTCTTAGTTCATCATTCAAACCAAAATCAATAGCGGACATAGAATCATACCATTTCAAGAACCACCAAATTAGCATCTCCATAAGGCATAAGACCCGCTAGCGAACCGAGACCAGCCATGCGGTAGCGACCGGAATTATATATGATGATGAGGTCGGCACCGCCTGCTTCGAGGAACTTGGCTGAGAGACCTATTCCTGTTTTTTTGGTGGTTAGTAAAAGTGAAGTGTGGTTGGAATGTGGGAGAGGAGATGGAAACAAACCGGCGCCTGCTCCTACAATTATTTTCTTGTTTTGGATCGACTCTTTTAGTCGTCCGAGAACGAGGTCTCGGCTCGTGGCTTTTGTCATGTTTTGGGAAAGGAGGGAGGGGAGTGCTGTGAAGTTGGAGTGGAGTGGGGGAGGATGATTACGGGGGATTGGATGGTTTGAGGTTGGGGTTTCTATGGACGAAGTCTGGTATTGGAGTGTGTTGCTGAGATTACTCGGAATGTTTAAGGTGAAAGTTGAAACACATTTTTTTGGGGTATAAAAGTAAATGTAAGCGCTGAGATTACTAGCAACTTTTATGAATAGATTATACAAATATTAATGGAAAGAACCTTGGAAGTTGAATTGACGATTGGAATGTTGATCTTACCTAGGTAGTAATCTCGAATAGGAATAGTTTGATATCATACAAGTGGCTTGACCAGCTTGGCTAGCCAAGACAAAAAGCTTTCTTAGTAAACACTACATTTGAAATACAAATGTGAAAAAAGCAAAAACATTAATACCACAGCGCTTCGTTATATGAGTGTATCTTCTAATTTGAATATAATCTCAGTAAAAACACTCTATTCAAAGTTGAATATTTTGTTAACGATAGCTACTGTACTGTCATGCATAGCGCGGGGTTGATTGAGTACCCCGCCCTAAATCACTATTCCAGACCCTTACTGCAGATCTATTGCGGGCCCACATAGAAGTGCTGGGGTCAACCAACGAACAATTAAACTCAAGATGCTTCGAGCAGCTACTCCTTGAATTTGATCTTGTAGTGCTCATTCTAATTTTGCAATTGGTATTTGTGTTACCTAGCCTTACAGCTGGAACTGCGATTGGAGACTTCACATTTTTAAGATGCCATGGGTAACTGGTTACTATCATTTCAGCTGATTCCAAGTTTAATGGTGTTTGTTATCTTACATTGTAAGTTACTGAAGTTTCAAATATTGACAATAGCCTAAATGCTGTCGTCCAGTATGCATCCGAGTTGAAAGTCATTTAGTCTTGGAAGGATAGCTAACATTCATTGAAGAACAACCCTCATTCTATCATTTCTCAGAAACTATGCCGGTCCACTGGAGGGACATCTTCAGCATGCACTAACTGAAAAATACTTCGAATCCTCTGTAACGTCAGGAATGACTACCGGCCCGATCAATTATATATACTTCTCCAACAACAAACCGCCCCCATAAATGCTTCTTGCTTGGTACTGTGTTACTTGCAGTTATCGGCCAAGACTCTAGCTGGTATTAAGATAACTCTCGTCCCATCCCTGATTCTCTACACTACTTTAGACCATCAAGAGGTCTTCGGACGATTACTGACTTTGTTAACCCAGACCACATCCACAATGTCTACACCATCCATCCTCCTTCTTGGAACATGCGATTCTAAGCTAGAAGAAATCCTCTACCTCCGCACCCAAATACTTGCCCATTGCAACTGTTCCGTTCTTCTCGCCGACGTAGGACGAACCCCTCAACTCGCTCCCGAAATCGACATTCCTCAACCAGAGATTCTCAAACATACCCCAGATGGCTCACCTTCTGATTTGTTCGGATTATCCCGAGGCGAATTCATCTCTCAAATGTCACAATGCGCTACAAATCTTGTGCAAATCCTCCATCAAGAACGCCGCATTCACGCCATGATTGGAATAGGTGGTTCGGGTGGCACATCTTTATGCGCAGCAGTAATGCGCCATGCGCTGCCCATCGGCTTCCCGAAACTCTTAGTGTCGACAATGGCGAGTGGGAACACCGCCCCTTACGTAGGCGAGACGGATATCACAACGATGTATAGTGTGGTTGATATCGCGGGCATGAACTCAATCCTTCAGGGTGTATTGAAGAATGCGGGTGCTGCTATCGCGGGAATGGGAGAGGCGTATTGCAAAATGATTAGGGAGGATTGCGGAGAAGGGGAAAAGAAGAAAATGGGGATTGGACTGACGATGTATGGGATCACAACACCGTGCGTGGAAATGGTCACCGCGTACTTGCAGGCGCGTGGCGACTTTGAAATATATATATTTCATGCTACGGGTACAGGCGGAAGGGCCATGGAGCGACTTGTGATGGAGAAAAGGATTCATGCGGTAGTTGATGTGACCACCACAGAAATTACAGACTACATCTGCGGCGGAATCCTATCAGCTGGGCCCGAAAGGCTTTCTGCAGCAGCGAAGATGGGAATCCCGCAGATTGTGAGCGTGGGTGCATGCGATTGTGTGACTTTCGGACCGCGAGACACTCTGCCAAAGAAGTTTGCGGATAGAGTATTGGTACAGCATAATCCGGACATAACGTTGATGCGATCGAATGCTGACGAGTGCGGGGAGATTGGGCGATTCATTGCTGAAAGATTAAGGGACAATTGTAAGGTTAAGAAAAATGTTAAGGTTTGGTTGCCGGGAGGGGGTGTAAGTCTGTTGGCTGTGAAGAATGGGAAGTTTTATGATGAGGAGGCGGACAGGAAGTTGATTGATAACATCAAAAGTGGATTGCAAGGAAGTGGAATCCAAGTGGTTGTTACTGGGAGTGATGTTTCGATTAATAGTAGAGAGTTTGCTGAGGGCATGGCCAAAGACTTGATAAGTATGATTGAGCGTTCGTCATGATTTGAAGATAGCATGGTTTTAGCATGCCTTCGATTATATATCCAATCCCATTCAAGGGATGGAAGATGACTATATCGAAGCGGATTCATACCTAGCACACGAGAGAGCAGGGGCATCTCCCGATGAGCGTTTATTCTCTCAATGACTTTCTATACCCCAGTGAGCCGCATTATGGATTCATCTACCAGTGACTCTTCCTTTCTTAACATAAACATTTCATCATTTTCATGCTCCCGGTGAGCCATTCTTCCTAACTTTTACTTCATCACCACATGTCTGTGATTCTTCTCCCGGTGACCTAATTTGAACCCCAATAACCTAATTATTATTCCCCCTATGAGCTCACAAACCCGAAATTCCACCTACCCATTACACCCAAACTGAAGCCTTCAATAAATCTGTATTCATGGATTTCATGTATTCACTCAATAACCAAGATTGGATATTGAATGTTCATTTAATAGAAAATTGCTTGGGTGAATATTGCAAAAGAGTCAGAACCTTCTATATCTATTCACCATTATAACATAGAAAGTCATTTCCATTCTCAAAAATAAAAATTCACCTACAAAGATCTTTGCATATATTCATGAATCTCCCCACTTAGGTACCTTATCAGATTCAGTTCATCTGATCTAACATCCCATCAAACATCAGATGAAAATTCTCCTACTGTACTTAAGTATTTCTGTTGCACATCTACAAAGCCAAGTAATCATAGTGCCACAAACTTATTAATATATAATATTTCATCTGATGATTTCCATCTGGATTTGTAAATAAGACTTTTTAGTTCAAACGTTAACCTTTGAACTTCCTTTCTGGTTCCAAATTAGGTAGGAAGTAATATGCCCGGTGGGCCATTTCCTAATCTAGAAGGAGAGACCGGTTGTGAGATGTGCAACAAATCTGTAGTTGTGAACTTTATTTCGTCTCGGGTAATGAATGCTCCTTCTGTTTTATGTTTTTTGTGTGGTGTATTGTGCTGTACCTACCTAGATAGGTAGTTGCTTGGCATGAAAGGTATTAATACAGAAATTATATTGCAATGCCTCCCAAGATCGACCTCTATCTTCGTTGATGTGGAAAATGTTACTATGAACATTCTTCCTTGATAAATCTTTCAAAGCATAATAATAATACTCACCTGCAACTCCAACTTTTAAATTCCCAACCTCCAGCTTCGATACATTCCTACCCGATCTTAACAAACTCCCAAACAATGACCTCCCCATCCCCCTCTCCAGACCTAAACGGAGCCCCCCACTCTCCTTCCCCGATCTTCGCCAAAAGCCCATTATTCAAACCTACTTTCCACAATCTCTCCCAATGCATCAACTGCAAATAATACCCCCCATCCGGTGTAGGTCTCACAGCAAATCTCTCCCAGGCGTTACGGCCTGTCCCGTCACAAACGAGGTTCCAATGCCAATTATAACCGAGATAACGACCTGACGCCGTGTTTTGGAAAAACAACCATCCTTTGTGTTCGCTACATTTCCACTACGGACGATATAGGTTCAGTGGAAAGAATATAGAAATGGGGACGGAATACTGAGAACATGGATTCGGTGAATTGGGACTCATGAAAAATGTGCTCACATGGATGCAATTGCGATTATCGCCTGGTGATGCTAGAACCACTCTTCCAGAGTCTAGACTTAAGAGTCTCCCAGATGAAGAGGCGCGAATCAAGAAGGTGGAGTCGGAACAGGGGACAGAGCTTGTGATGTGAGTGTGTTGATCATCTTTTTGATCATTTTTTTCATCATCGTTGTCGGCGAT
>JWJA01005264.1:0-11411 GCA_000812885.1 Lanzia echinophila
GCCGATTCCTCACTGTTGAGCTTCAGGCGTATGCAAATATCTCTTAGGGAAATTCTAGAGTAAGACAAAGACATCATTCGGATACCGGTCTTGATGACATTTTGTCGCAGGCGAAGAATCAAAGTATAGCTACCATCGCGTTTGAAAGTATCCGCATGCTTCTTGATGACTGCCTCGAATTCTCCAATCAATCCTACACGAACGGCTTGCACAAGCTCCAAGTAAGGTTGTAAGGCACGTTCGAGGGAAGCAATTCGGAAAGTAGCACGATCCGGAATATCACCCATCAACAACTCAACTACGAGAAGTAATTTTGTCGCAGTTTGTGAGAATCCTGCAGCGCTTGGACTTGAGGGAGCCTTGCGAGTGGCGGCTGTCAAATGTTCATGAGCTTCGGTATATCTCAATTGAATGGCTCTGATACGTCCCAGGTAGTACAAATATCTTGCGACTTGGTTGTTGGATGCACTCTCTGGGAATTTGGTGTGTGAAATGAGGAGGTCGGCTTGGGTGATGTGGGAGGTTGAGAGGTAGTTTCGTAATAGAAGGACGATAACAGTAGATTGAGTATCGATGTCTTTGCGCAAAACTGCGGTTCGAAGAGCGGAAAGGAGATCTTTTCGGATAGATACAACTGGAGAAGAAGGCGAAGGGGGAAGTGGTGCCAATTGTTCGCAGAACAAAGACCAGTAAAAGTACACGCGGGCAGATAGGGAATCCAAAGTTCGACGATTAAAGCTGTGGATGCTTCCTGCGAGATCTTTAGAGAACTGGGAACCCTTTTCATAGTTCTTGTTGTCCAGATAGAAGATTTGAACAAGAATGCCTAGGAAGATGTCAATTTCTGGGATAATTTCCTTTGATTCCTTTTTCCCGGGTTTGGCGGATTTTGGGTCGCTATCAATTTCCATTTCCGTTGTTGGAAGTTTACTGAATGTTGCATTCTCTCTACCAACAGCTTTGAGTAAATCTTTTGCCTGAGGACTTGTTGATGGATATGTTTCCGTGATAACTTGCGCCACAATATCAGCTGTAAGATGTTTTCTAATCGAAGAAATGGACCGAAGAGCTCGTAGAGTAAATCTGGCATCGAACAGAGTAACAGCTCGCTCTAATAAAGGAAAATTGCTCTTGATATCTGCGAGTGTTATGAGATGTTAGTTATCAAGGTTAATAAAGTATAGATGTGTTGGATGAATCTATACATACCTGCAACAGCCTTAGCAACCGGATCAACCTTCACAGCATCAGCATCGTCCGTAGTTTCCGCATCCACATCCATCGCCACATCCCCATCAACATCCTTTTGCGGAGGAGGAGCTGATAATTTTGAACCCTTTGATGGTGGCACAACTACAGTCATTTCTTCCTCGCCTTCCTTAGTCTTCTTTCCTTTTCCACCCTTCAACGAACTCGGCGCATCATCCTTCATCTCGATATCTTTTGCACCATTGATTCCATTTTCGACTGGATCTGTGCCGTTCTTATATGGTGTCTTGCCAGGCATATTCGAGTTATCAAACTTGGCTTCCCGAAAAGGCGTCCTGTCGTGACGTAAAGCTATTGACTTTCAGTTGAATTCGCGTCGGATGGGCTTTTAAATATGATACAATTGTCTTTGTAACTTTGAAAATGATTTCCTTTTTTACAAAGTTGGAGGATATTGTATTAATTTGAATTGTTTGAAAAGAAGTGATGATTAAAAAAAGGATGGGTTTTGGTGGTTGAGTTGTTAAAAGAGTTTGTTGTTGTAATCTAGAGTAGCTGGCCTTCCTCTCTCTCACTCTCTCTCAGATCTCAGATTCCATTTACAACAAGGCAAAGCTTAAAGGTTAATTACGGTAAGGTTTAATAACCATTAACGCAACTTTAAACGCGAGTCAATTTGGTGCCTGGAGAAGTCGCATGCAACTAAAATTGAACCTCGTATTTCATAATTTACATAACTTTCATAAATATAATATATCCTCAAATACTAGTAAACCTCCCTTCATCTTATCCACCCATTCTGATGATCATAAATCTATCATCATAAGTATCACAACCCATCACAACCAGAATAATTCCAAAATTCCGTACCTATTCTGACCTACTTTAACCATCCATATAGCAATGTTATCATCCACGCGCCAATCCAACTTTAGAATAGGGAAGCAAGTCTGAAACCAAAGCACGAGATCATATCTAAATCACGTTCAAAATAAAGGACCAAGTGATACTATAAAACCAGAGAAGAAAACAATGAGTATCACATCATACTGCAAATATAAAGTAAATAGTTTATTCGATTCAGCAATATGTGATCTCCCACACTCAAGCTACGAGTCGTCATTACAACGTCTCAGCTCAATAGGGAAAATTCATATTCTGATACACTGAAATAATCTCCTTCCTTGATATCATTCTCTCCTCTCTACGCCCTCCCAAAAGCCCATTGGTATGAATCCATGCGCCATACTCCATAGCATAACACATGAATCCATGAATCCCCTACCAACAACGCCCATTCAAAAAACACCAATAATTATTATCCACCACTCCATGTATTCCCTCCCCTTCCCTCAACAGTATCCACTCAATCGGCGCTCTTTCCACCAGTAACCTTAGCAGCTTGAACAGCACTCATCTTGTTGATCCATCCTGAACTTGGTGCAATCTTTCTGACAGTTCGAATCTCATCGCTGGCATAGCCTGGAATACGGATATTGTAACCACGTTCGAGGGTAAGTTGAATATCACGAATTTCGAGGATGTTGGATCCGCGCTCCTTGGCATTCTTACATGCTGCTTGAAGGACTTGATCAACGAAGTTGTCGGCGACAGTAAGGATAGACTAGAAAATGTTATCAGCTGCCTTCGTTCCTGTAGATCGGTTTGGAAAGATGGGAAGAATTTAAAAATAAATCAAAATCAATGATAAGAACGTACCTCTTCAACTTCAGCAGTCAATCCACCACCAGAAATGCTCTCACCACCACCAGTGACTTGCTTAACAAGTTCATCCAATTTCTTTCTACTCAAAACGCGATCACCTTCGCCATCCAAAACGTATCCAGGTGGTTTGGGAAGGACTGGTTGACCAACAACTCCAGTACCAGAACCTGATGGTCCTCCAGTAAAAGTTGGGCGTGATTGAGACATTTGTACAGGTTGCGGGGGTTGTGTTGCTCTTTCAGGTAGATGTTTTGGAATCGGAAGCTTTTGTGAATTAGAGTTCGGTGTCTCTCTCTGTACCGAGTTTGGGTGAGTATGCGAATGTCCCATTACGGTAGGCGTACTGGTCATTTGACCGGTCGAATAATTTTGCGCGGCGGTTTGAAGTGCCGCTTGATGAGTTAGCGCTTTTGGCGAGGCCGGATTAATTCCTTGAAGCGCGTTTGTGGGTGGCGGCGCGGCTGATTGTGGTGAATTAGTCTGACCTGGCTTGAACTGATTTGTCATTCCAGCAAGAGCCTGAGTAGCGGCTGGATGCATTTGCATTGGCCCACTTGTCTCTAACTTGATATTTTGACCAGGCGCGCTCGATGTTTGAGGTACATTTTGTGGGGCAGGTACCGTAGGTGCTGACTGCGCTGGCATCTGAGGGGGTTGAGATATTTGCCCACCTTGGGGTACAGGAGGACGACTACCACCCATCTGTTGGTTTCGCGCTTGCTCAATCGCCGCATTGACAGCTTGAGTGTTCACAGCTGGGTTTGATGTTTGCTGCGCATTCATCTGCGGTCTTGGGGCTGTCTGATTTGCATTTCCTCCATTGGCATTGCCAGGTGGGGGTTGAGAATTATTATCAGAAGGTCTTGGAGCTCCAGCTGATTGAGCTAAGGTACTTGGAGCTCCACCAGTTTGAGCGCGCTTTTGCTGATCTCTCAACTCTTCCACAAATCTTTTCGCATTTGCATATTGAGCTCTCGCTTCATGGTCTTTCTTTGCAAACTCCCTCTCCTCATCCTGAGTTGTAGTCCTCTCCGCTCTTGTCTTTGTTGTCCATTCTTCAATGTGTTTAACCTGCCTATTTGAAGTCTCCATTGCCATTAATCCTTTCGCATATCTGCTCTTGATTTCCGCTAACCATTTCGCTCCCTCGGGGGTTCCTTGAGATATGTTTGGAGGATAGGTCCATGGAAATGTGTTGACATGGTTCAAAATTCTATCGGGAATTGGTTTGGGAACGGGAGCTCCTGACTGCTGGGGCTGGACGTGTGAGGTATTTGCTGTATTATTGTTTTGTCCTTCTTGCGGTTGGAGGCGTTGTTCTGGCTTTTGCTGATCGGCCTGATTCTGTTGTGGTTTGTTGTTCGGATTATTTGCTGCCGCTGCTGCCGCTTGTGCCGCTTGCTGTGCTCTTTGTGCGGCTTGTTGGGCTCGGTATACCTGAACCTTCATAGTAAGATTCTTCGAGAATTCGACTATTTTTCGTCGCGCTTCTATATGGGCAGGATGGTCGGGCGGATTATTCTCTACCCTTGAATACAATTCTCTTAATCCTTGTTCCCATTTTTCCTTTTCTTGTTGAGAAAATTGCGGTGGTAGCTGTCGAATATTTTCGGGTTTAAAAAGGTAATTTGCAGGCGGGGCTGCTTGAGGATGTGGTTGTGGTTGCGAACCACCAGATTGACCCTGGGAGGGTTGTTGGCTTTGGGAGCCGTTATTCATGATGAAGGTTTCCTGAGATCTAATTCTAGAAATAGTAAGAATAGATTAATATGATTATTTTATTGCTATAGAGCAACAATATGTTGAGATCTTTCAAGAAATATTGAAGATATATTTCTTGAAAGTTTGGTGAAATTGCTTATGTATGAATGGGAGTGAGCAGTTGTGAATGAGATGAGGTTCAATTTCCAGTACCTGTGCTCGGTTCTCGGACCCCAAGCCTCAAAGACGGTAAACTGTAAGAGGTATAGTGTTGATGACTAACACTGGCAATACCAACCGGTAACTGCACTCTACCAATATAGTACCTATCAATCTTGTTGTTGATTCAAAAGTTTCCTGGAGGTTGAAAATGTTGATGTATTATCATGTCAAAAAGTGTTTTTGAAGTATTGTTTGTGGATTCTGTATCTAGGATTTGAAAAGGATATGTTGTAGGTTTCATAGTGGTATGTCTTTCTAGATTCACTCCGGACTCCGCCTTGTTACTCTTGAACACCTGACCTGTTGTCTACAACATACAAGACGAGAACCACCTCTGCAAGTTTGTTATTCTCTTTCATTCTCAGCAAAGGACCAGTTTACCCTAATTTCTTCAAAGGATGGCAGCATTGACGCAGAACCCACACCTTGAAAGGTATGATTCCAGCTCAATGAGTTGCAAATCCAAGTAATGGCAACAGTGTGGTAGGCCACGTGAAGTTGGTGACAAGGTAGATGACTACAATAATGTTCTAATCAGATTTCATAATTGAGGATTCTACTTCATAGATATACTAGGCAATCCAATCCTTTTCCATCACCTAATCTGTCTTTGCAGTCCTTCTTACTAACTAGGGAAGGTCTCGGTATATGTCGAATGAGTACACTATCAGGTGATTTCACTTCGGGGTATTACTGGGTAATTGACTTTATATTCAATCACAGACTAACTCCCAAATCAAATAACCCTAAAAATATTACTTCTAACTCCCCGTCCATAAGAATCAGTAATAGGTTTCCCATTCTCATACAAAACACCAGCACTTCCTTCTCGTTCTTCCAATTTTGCTTTTAGAGCATCGTCAAGTTCTTGGGTTGTTTTTGGGGGTGGTGTTTCTGGGGATGTTGTGGTTGTGGTGCTGGTTTTGGGGGAAGATTGAGATTGAGATGCGGGCTGTTGATACTTTCAGCATCATATTCAATGAAACAGGCGCAAACTCACCTCCTCAACAGCACCAGGACCGATTCCCTCCACCTTCTCGTTCAGGTTGTTACATAATAACTTCGTGCTTGCAAAATTCCTTATTCTAGCCGT
This sequence comes from Lanzia echinophila, assembly GCA_000812885.1. Taxonomy (NCBI): domain Eukaryota; kingdom Fungi; phylum Ascomycota; class Leotiomycetes; order Helotiales; family Rutstroemiaceae; genus Lanzia; species Lanzia echinophila. The sequence continues at coordinate 5,951 of JWJA01005264.1, forward strand.
ACCGCTGCATTGACTGGGACGGTGGAGATGAAGTATCGTCTTTGCGTATGGATGCATGGTTTTGTAAGGAGCTCTTTGGAGCATGATTTGCGGTATCTTTTTCGTGGTGCTCTTGGCTGAGTGTATGGCGTTGGATGTTAGGGTTGGAATTGAGAAATTGGGAATATAGATTGAGAAACTTCCTCAGGTTCTTCTTCAAGTTGCAAGGGGCGGGATGACATCATCATCCTTGCCGCATCTGGGGATGCAGCTCGTGCACCAACTGGCTGATATCTGGAGAAGTCGATTTCATTTCTGCATTTGTCTTCTAATTCATATCCCTTATTGCAGGTGGTAATTTTACGAGATTAATTTGATGCTGTTGCTGCTATTCATATACATTGCTTGCCTGCTAGTGTAGACTGATCAACTCACGTTATAAACAGATCGCATAGTATAAAATCAATGCCATTAGTACTATCTAAAATATAACTTCTAGTGAAAGGAAAACAAGGAGCACAACCAAGACTGAAGTCTGCCGATATGAATGAGCGTAGGAAAAATAGCTAATGATAAATAGAAACAAACAATACATTACGCAAGCCTGAACTCACGATGTCGCCAATCTAAAAGAAAACCCCCCATCTGTCAAATAACCAAAAAAAAGCAATCCCTCCAGAAACTCGTCTCCGAATCATATCTCTACTCCCAAACCTTCGATGAGTTGTAAGATTTGTCTGGAATCAATCTGCCTGTTGCAGCATCCCGACGTCGAATGCTTGCGAGTCCTCTTGGATCATGAGCTGTGCCATTGGCCGCTAAATCATTGTCCACCGTACCATTCACCAAAGTTCCGTTGGTCATCATAGTTTGACTGTCGAGATCGAAACAGGCCCCTGAGATTTCCGGAGAGCACAGATACCACCATTCCTTGTCTTCCATATCACAAAACACACCTTCAACGAGAGAGACAAAATCGGGACCCAAGGATGTTCCGCTCTCACACACTTCCTTAGCACTGTGACTTTCGAAAGTGCTAATGACCAAATGGCCAGGATGAAGAAGAGACGTGCCATTTCGCACAAATTCACGAGGTGATTTCATGGAATCGCGCTTGGATTTGTTGATGACAAGCTTGGTATCAACATCCGATCCATCTTGATTGTAGTTCAATGGAGGATTGAAAAATGGTACGACTGTGTCGGGTACAATGCTTGGCCAGAATTTCATCCTCGCATCACTCTTGCACAAAGTGTCCGGGTTTTGGGTGTATTCATCAACTTTCCCCTGTTCTCCCGCAAAGTCTGGAGCGTGGAAACTGAATCCTTGGAATCGACTGCTACTCTGGCCGCTGGTGCTTTTGCTATGGACCGCGTCGATCCAAACACATTTTGGTGTATAGGTTCCACCTCCGACTTTCCACGTGCTGGGGAACCAATCGGCACCGCATTGAACACCACTATCGCCATACCATGCATATTGCGCTCCGTTTCCTGAAGCATAGACGTATGCGATACATATCGCATCATTTTCGTGCGCGACGACTGAGATGTATTCAGGATGTGCTTCGTCCCCTTTAGGACTGGTCTGGTCATTCTTGACGGTCTTAGCATAATCGTGTTCCGGAGCCCAATTACCTTTTGCCTCGCCACTGTACTGGGCAATTCGATGGCCATTCTCGTCCCAAAAAGCTAAATGGGGAACGCTACCGCCTGTCCACATTTCGGTGCCGTCCCCGCCGATTCCGACATTGAAGGTAGTGATGCCACCTGTCTTTTTCTGAGCCAATTCTGCAAGTGGGATTGCCACACTGGCGAGGTTCCCTCCGACCTCCAGCAACATGAGGGCCATATTGTCGAGTGGTTGTAGAAGACAAGGATTTCTGTATGAGGAACTTGTAGGAAAGGTTTGATCAGCAGTGCTGGATGAAGATAAACTCAAGTTGAGCAAGTTCTGAGACTGGTGATGAAGATGTTGTGAAGGAAGATGTTATGAAGGAAGTTGTTGATAAGGAAAATGTTGTGATGAAGATGTTGCGGAAGAAGATGTTGTGAAGGAGGATATGAGTACAGAAACGATTCGAGCTCATTGCATTTATACACTGGAGCGGGTGGGGATAAAGACATGATGATGAACTCTTTTTAGATCTTTCTGATTGTTTGAGACCGCTGCCAATCGCGAAAACCCCCTTTACTGACACGGGATTAGTTTGATGGTGGCGAGGTCCATTGACATTGCTAACATGAGACTGAAACGCATTGGATTAAGTCACGGCGAGGAAATGTTTCTAGATCTTCCTATTGGTGGTGGCGGGGCATTTATATGGCTACCGTGAGGCTTGAACGCGGGGGGGTGAACTCACGACGAGGAAGTCATTTTGGATCTATTCGTGATCATCGCCAACAGATATCGTGAGACTTGTGTGTGTACTCAGTCTAATGTGATACGAGACTGTCGAACGTCTCAAATAGTTCACAAGCAAACATTCTTCTCTTTGATCGCATCTCCGGCTGGTGGAACGCATAAGCTGGACCGGATTCCTGGGCTTTTGTCTAAGGAATGGTGGCATTGATGATCAGAAAGACGAATATTCCATCGCGGCTGCGTTTGTTGGTGGGTTAAGAAATGGTCTGGATGCTGACGACTCTGGCGGCATGCGCATAGCATGGTAATACAAAAGGCAATTCGAGTCACAGATCTGGGGAAAAGCCACCAAGTTTCCAAGCGCACCAATGTTATCGAAGCTAAGTTATAAGTCTCTGCAGGGACTTTATGTCGCTAGCCATTCAGATCTGAATCAATGATTAAGACATCCGATTTGTCCCATTAGGAAGGGACGACATGTCATTTGTTGTCGCATCATGGAAGCGCGACAGAAATAGCTATGATAAGCTAGAATTTAGTCGTTCTTCTCAATATGTATGGATTGATAACCGCCAAGAGATCTTTCAACTGGCGAATCTGAGACTATTCTCCTCTGCAAAATCTATAATTAATCTTCAATTCTCCATCAGTACCGCACATGATCAACTTACAATCATAATTATCAATTAGAAATCTGACATTCAGAATATACTTTAAAGATACCAAAGAACTTGTACCTCATGATATGGCAATGAATTTGATGACAGACATCTTTAGCGTTTGCTGATGAAAAGGGTCTACAGCCACCAACGCCAAGACAAACAAGATTACTCCCAGAGACTCAACACGCGAATCGAGTCGCGATGCCAAGACGAGATTACTCGAATGTTTTATACTTTAATACAAGGTCATGTGAAGCGTAAGGAAAAATTATGGTACGAGGGAGGCTATTCACGATGGATAGTTCGTTTGTACATGGAAATATTCATACCAGTCACTTCATGAAGACTTCTCAGAATATCATCTTCTCGAACTAAAAATGGAACGTTATGCGATGAATAGGGCATTGTTTCCTATTTCCAAAAGGGGCTATGGAAGATCGAAAGTTCCTTCCTATTCAGAATCTTCATACCAGGCAGGTCACGAAGACTTCTCAAAATCATATCTTATCGAACTAAAAATGGAATGTTCTCAGATGGATAGAATATCATGTTCTATTTCCGGTGACCATACAAGCAACCATTGGGAATCCTTGAGTTATGCTTGACATCAAAATGGAGGCATTAGGGACCCCAAAGGAGGTGAAGACAGTGGCAGTGATGCGCGGTTCGAAGAATATAAGACGAGCAATATCCCACGTCTTAAGTTCACAATATTCATCTACATTACTATCGATTCATTCCAGGATCAATCTTTCGACTCTCGATATCACAACAAGTTTCCACAATCATTCCACCATCCTGTCTACTGGGCACGATTCATGCTCGGAGCCCGCTCAAAGATTTGATTCTTCAACATCTCCATCGTTTTTACTTTGCGCTTCCTAGCTCCTAGCAACCCACTGGCCCTTTTTCCCCTTTATTATAGGTGCCTACAAGCCATCACAATAGCCTCTTTATCAACCTTGACTATTCGAGCTCCCCAGCAATGCGTTATTCTATCCTCGCAATAGGCCTTATTGTGATTGGAAATGTTTTCCTCAACATTAATGCCGCTCCGACGGGCCTAGTTGAATACAGACAGCAATTGGTGAGTCCCACAAAGTTCAGACATTATCTACTATCCAAGCACATAACGCTCACATATTCTACTCAGGACACTTCTCATTCACTCTGGGAAAGACTTTCTATACCAAAGCCGAAAGTTCCAGTGCCTACTGTTCCAAAGCTTCCTGAGCCAAAAGTGCCTGATCCACCTGCGCCGAAAACCGATCCTACACCAAATACTAATCCCGCGCCAAACACTGATCCTAAACCAAATACTGACCCTGCACCAAATACTGATCCCGCGCCAAACACTGATCCCGCACCAAACACTGATCCTGCGCCAAACACTGATCCTGCGCCAAACACTGATCCTGCACCAAACAATGATCCCGCTCCGGATCCCGCACCCGCGCCTGTAGATCCTGCCTCTAAACCTGATACGACCCCAGATCCTGTTCCGACCCCCTCTAACCAAGAACCGGGTCTTCCTACCAACTTACTTGGTCCACCCAAACCCGGCCCCGAAGATCCCGCCCCTCCGCCAGCGCCTAATACTGCTTGTAAAAGAGCGGATGGATGTGACGGTGCTTTACCTGGCGGTAAAGATCCAGTAAGTCTCGCATTGAGTTTAACTTGATTTATAATGGAATACTAATACAGTTGACCTCTTCAGATTGCAGCCCCAGTTATAAAGCAATATGATCCAAAACCAGTCCCAAATGCCTTCGATCCAGCGCAATATGATTATTACATAAAACAGTCACCACCTACCAACAAACCTACTCAAGACACCTGGGGATATGGGCGTATGTACTATGTTGGCACAAAAAACATCAATATGCCAACTGGAGATGCCACTTCGAGTGATGTTATAGATGAGATTGCTATTGACACGCAGGGAAACACGATTTCCCTCAATAATGTTTGGAACGGTCTCGAAACAGCGACCGGAGATCGCAAGCTCGATCTGGCCGATATTGCCATGGCTCTCTTTACCCAATCGGGCAAGAACCCCCAGGATCTAGAAGCGGTCCACGTCAGTATGATTGTGGAACCAGAGACAGATAAAGCTATTGATGCGATCTATGCACGTATGGGGTGGCCAGTTAATGATAATGACATCCAGGTAATAAGCGCCGGGCGATCAAATGAAATGGCCTCTTCGTACAACCAACTGGCCGGTACGCCGTTTAGTCGCTCTGCGGAAAAGATGAGGCAAAGATTCAGTATGAACAAGTCTATTTTGGCGTACTTTGTCCAACAAAACAGCGTTGGGGTTAAGGATATGACCATCATCTTTTCGTCGTAGATTAGGGACTCTGTATGTTTTATAGATTTTGTGTCATTGCTTGCTTTGAGGAGGTTATGTTGGATCATGTTTTTTTGGGTTTTTGCTTTCATTACTGTCATTT
>JWJA01005265.1:0-10219 GCA_000812885.1 Lanzia echinophila
AGAAGATTCTGTTAAACCATCACAACAACCCCAACTCAAGAGGCACCCTCTAACTTCCATCTACCAAACCAGAGTCAGCCCTAACGAACAACCAGACCAACATCCACACCAATACCTTACCAACCACCACCAGTCAACATCACGAATCACTAGTAAACCGCACCACAGACCATGGTCTATTTAATTTAGGACAATTTCTTAAATTTTCATTTGAATACACGCAACACAAACTCCACTACCTTAAAAAGGAAAAGAAAAAAGCCCAAAGAGAAATGCTGCCGAGTACTGAGTACGAATACACGATTCTTACTGCTCAGTCCTCAACAGCACACCCTCATCCACTAATCCTATCACCCCAAAGATGCCAAACCCAGACGACCGCTGTATGGGTGTAAACCTAGTCGATATAAAATTGTCGTCTGCCCGGTAGGCCATCTTCCCAACCTCTCCCAGCAAGCATAGCCACTTGCTTTTCCCGCCATACATTTCTGTTTTTCATGTCTAGTCCAATGCCATTCAACCCATAACAACCCTTTCGTGTTTCACCTACACTTCCGGGGGATTTCAAGCAGCAAGTAGTTTTCATGCTCCAATTATGGCCGTACTCCGAATAGTTTATGAAGATTTCTTTTGTGCTGGTGGCCCGGCGACATACTTTCCAATGTCAGTGGCATCGTGGAAAGATCTGGCACCACCCTTGCAGCCTTCCCAAACTTGTCTAGCTGCTGGAGGAGTAGATTGAGCTCCAACAAGGCTGTCGATTCTTGCCTCCACAAGTCTGAATTGCGCCTGGACGAAAGCACTTTGAGCGAAACGCGCGCGGAGGAACGCGGTGTAGACGACCATCAAGATCCATGAACCCTTTTGGAAAGTAATAGCAGAGAGCAAGAGACGACCCCAGAGAAGAATCTCGAGGAGAGCAACAAGACCCATAGAAGTATCATAGTATTCCTTAACGAATCTGCCAATAGTGTCGGCCAAAGCGTTTGGCTTTGGAGCAGTCTTGCTGGAGGGCGAGGCACCTGGTGCGGAAGCTGGCGAGGGTTGAATGGTTGGGATTAAGTTCGTACGTGTGTAAGTCGCAACGTGGAAGATGGAGTAAACACCGAATGGGAGCATAGCAAGAGGATACTGGCTGGAGAATAACCAAACAAGTGCCATTGCTGTTATATGTTAGTTGTTTGTTTCTAAGCCTATTTGGATGATACCACGTACCCAAATATTGAACATTTTCGTCAGCGATGAGAGAGAGAATACTGCCTTGACCTCTTCCAGATCTAGCGCGTGCGCGGAATGCCTTGTAAACCACAATGCCGTAGGTAGCAGCTGCCGATATAAAGGCAAGACGGTAAGAGAATTTCGCCCATCCGGAATAGTAGTTGAATGTAAGGTATGAAACGGAGTATCTGGCGATAGAGAAGAGGAGCGATAAATGTCTGACGTCAAATATTAGCAAAAATATCCTACAACACAGTAGTAAAAGCAATGCAAGTAAATTCCTGCAGCTAATGAAGCTTCTGCAACAAAGCTGCAAAGTGTGAACACATATTATCCAAGCTCCAGAAAGCTTTGTTTAACAACATGCGGAGGGAACAATAGATATCTCGAACGTACCCTACAAACCACGCAACTATAGCAATATCAGTCAGTATATGATCTCATGCAAGCTTTAGAATATCATAAACTTACATTGCAGCGTCTGCGCAAGTTGAATGAGCCTTTGCTGAAGTGGCAGAGAAGCAGATGGTGGGGGAGCCATTATTGAAGAATTTGATTTCAGTTTCTTCTAACTGATGAATCAAGTATATTTCTTTGTTATGAAGAACTCAGAATACGTTTCGTATCGGTGATGTTGTATTATTGTATTGTACTTCTATTGTATTCGTGGTCGTGTGCGAAAGCTTACAATGCAATTCCGTAAGATAAGTGTAAGTAAAATGATTTTGGGTTGATTTGATTTGGCTTGGTTGGTGTTGGAAAGAGCTGGAAGAAGTGGCTGGATATAAATCCCTGCAAATGATTCACCCAAGCGATTTTTTTATGGTTTGTAGCTTCCTTTCTTCTTGGAGATGTTTGCTGCCCTTATTATAGAAAAATGAATTCGTAAATTCGTGAGTATCGTAAGAATACCTAAGTACTTTTTTTATTTGGGTATCAAAATGAAATGGAAGAAAAAAATATATATCTTGAAATCAACAGATATTTTACCAGGGAATATTTATTCTAAATTCTGGGTAGCTGCCATACCTATACCGGAATACTGTACCAAAATTCAAGTTTCCTTGGTTATCCGTCACTACTAACAGAAAATGTGGCTTGACTCTCTTCAACCTTACAAAAAAGAGAGCGTCATAGTCCCAAAATACCCCAATAAATGATCTTCACATGCTACTAAAAGAAAAAAAGGTCCACAACATTAAATCCATGTAACAACCGTACTTAATCAAGATCTGGTATACCTAGGTAGTACCTAGTAGATTCAATTTCATCATAGCTACTAGGTTGGGATATACTGTCAAGAACAAAGAGCTTTGTGATAGACTTCTTGATGAAGTTGCTATTATTGTGTACAATTATATCTAAGAAAAAGGCTTTGATTTTTGTTAGATGCATCTTTGTACAAGTTGGTATCTTCCGTATAGAACGCCAAAAACTACCTCAAAGAGTTTATGTGTCCCAATATGCAGTATAAGCACTCATTCCCGTGACCCAAACGCCATATAATGATTCCCTCCTTGTGCGGCCAATGCTCCTTTCAGTACATTAAGATATACTTCGATAAATTCTCATCTTCTCATCCGTTTATTGAAATGGTGATAGTCTCGTCCATTCCGTCCATGTCCATCATGAGGACCCCTCCTGTTGTTGGTATGAAGAGTTGGTATCGGTTCCACGGCTACAGTCTCCTCCACTTCCACTTCATAGTCCTCGTATTCATTTCGGAAATATTGGTCGACAGTATCTCGTTCCTCTTTCGCGGTATTGGCATCCAACATGAAGCGTACAGTTCCATCTTGACCACGCGTACCCACACCCCTTCTCCCGGATCCCGCAGATTTGGGACTCATAGTTGCAGGTGACGCTCCATTGAAGCGTATTTCTGACGGACTAGCTGGAGTTATGGGTGTTTTGGGAGTCTTAACAATTGGCCTTATAACATTATTTCGTGGTATCTCGAGATACTCGGTATGCCGAGGAAGTTTCTTTTCCTCCAGCTCTTGATTGATTTTTATCCGAATATTGATGAACTTGTCGATATTGTGTAATGGCCCTACATTAGATTGCTTTTGGAAATGCGTATAGAGATCCAATAAGTCTAACATAGTCTCCATGATCTCTGAACGACTAGTCCACCACTTCTTGTAACTAGGTCCACGCCACCCCTTCTGCTTCTCGACAATCAAAGTAGCAAGTTCTACACAGGCAAAAGCCATGGTAGAACAAGTTTGCTTGAGAGGTGCAAAAGTTCGATAAAGATCTAGCATAACCTGGTAGGCAACCTGTGCGACATCTTTTTGAATCCCCCCTTTTTTGACGAGCTTGATGAGATGCTTTTGTGGATATCGCACGCGGAAATCGAAGCCAGATGCTTCAAGCATGAGACGTTCCAAGCCAATGACAGCTTTAGAGGGGCCCTCGAAAAGCTATTCAAAGGTTAGCTCGCGCATATCAAATCCCTAAAGGGTACATACATTGTCATCAGAACTTAGATGCTCAGATGGTGAGTGCTTCAGGTTATGTGCAGCACAAAGAATCTCCTTCGATTTCTTCAAAGTATCTTCAATCTTGCAAGCAGTGAGTAGCGAAGCTGCTGCTGCATCTTGGTATTGGTATTCGGTGTCTTTATGAATAAGACGAAACCTATGAAAGTACGTCACGGCAGTGCAAAAGGTACGCACAGGACTGGTAAAATCAGTATAACTGTCGAGGGAACGAATTCTTCGATACTAACAGCTGTAAAGCGATTCTAACATCATTAATCCAAGTAACTCCTTGTAGTCTGAATTGATCTTCCCGTGTTGGATTCGTGCCCATTATCATGAGGGAAGAGTGAACTTGTTGCTGGAACATGTACGGCTTTGCGACTTGTATAAAGGACGGATGGGGCCCGGTAGGGTTGCTAGACTGCGGTGCCTCTGGAGCAGGTGCCATCTTGATAACAGGGAAGCGAAATGATTGTCAACGACAGAATCTAGCTTGTTTCAACGATCCGACACTCTTCTGCGGCCCAATGAGTGCGAATTGGCGGCCGGGTATCGCTTCGATGTAAAGTCCACGCAGGCGGGTTTGATATTCAACAGTTGACCCGATTCCAAATCGCAGATTGTGCTCCCTCAACTCGCAAATGTATATCTCGATGCGCTTGTTGCTTGTGTATGTCGCAAGTTGCTCTCTTTCTTTCGCAAATTCTCTTTCGCGCAATATATCATAGGCGATACCGATGAATGGATTTTTGCCGTATACTGTATGTGCAATACGGTAACCAACAGTAGAGAAAGTTCACTGTGATTGACAGTGGTAAAGCTAGGACGATTACTTTGACAGGTAGGTCGAAGCCGTAAGAAATTATAGATTCAGATGTGAAATCGGTCTCTTCCTTCCGTTCGGTTGAATATCGGACCGCCATAAAGCTTAAAGCGGCCTTGTGGGGACTGGCTTATGGAGCTGCGAATAACCTCGGGGAACATCAAACAAAGACATCCTTCCTTCTTACTTTAGCTCTACAAGATAACTAATATTTGAGAAATAAGTTTTTATCGTTTTCAAACATAACTTCGTACTATTCTACAGCTTCTGGGACTTTACTGTTGCCCAAGTAACCAAGCAGCAACATCCTAAGCATCAACAGTAGCTGCCGCCTCCGGCTCACCAACCATGGCGCCCGTCAACAAGCTCCTCCCGCTGCTCAGCAGCCTTTCCCTTATCAACGCCATCGTTCTTCCCGAAAGTATCGCCCAGTTCCCATCAATCTATGAAGAAACTGGTCCTCTCCCAAGCATCATCGACTTGACTCTATCCGACAAGATCCGCAAGTCTGCAACCGCCGCTGACGACAACGACGACACGCCACTTCCATTGGTCATTTGGCATGGACTCGGTGATAATTATGCAGCTGATGGACTTGCGCAAGTGGGAGAGCTAGCCGAGGCTGTTAACCCGGGAACTTTGGTTTATAACATCCGGATAGATGAGGATCCATCTGCAGATAGGACCGCTACTTTCTTCGGAAATCTTACTCGTGAGTTCTATTCACCGCTCAAATATCACTCCAAGATCGCCTGTCTTAACCCCCCTATAGTACAAATTGACCAAGTCTGCGCCGCCCTTGCTGCGCATCCCATCCTCTCCACCGCCCCAGCTATCGACGCTCTTGGCTTCTCCCAAGGCGGTCAATTCCTGCGCGGCTACATCTCGCGATGCAACAACCCACCCATTCGTTCCCTCATAACCTTCGGCTCGCAACACAACGGCATATCCGCCTTCCAAGCCTGCACTCCTACCGATTTCCTCTGCCGCGGGGCACAAGGGCTTCTGCGCTCCAACACCTGGTCTAGCTTCGTGCAATCACGACTTGTGCCTGCGCAATATTTTCGCGATCCTCTAAAGCTTGACGAATATCTCGGTTATTCTAATTTCCTGGCTGATATCAATAATGAGCGGTTGTTGAAGAATCAGACGTATAAGCAGAATATGGAGAAGTTGGAGAGATTTGTGATGTACATCTTTGAGGATGATACGACTGTGATTCCCAAGGAAAGCGCTTGGTGGAGTGAGGTTAATGGAACGGATGTGACGCCTCTTAGGGAGAGGGCGATTTACAAAGAAGATTGGGTTGGGTTGAAGAGTTTGGATGAGAGGGGTGCGTTGAAGTTTAAGAGTACACCGGGAGGCCATATGGAATTATCAGAGGAGGTTTTGACGACAGCATTCAAGGAGAATTTCGGGGTATTCGGGAGAAAGTTTGGTAAGGAGAGCGAAGAGGGTACGGGACATGATGAGGAGTTGTAAGATGGGCGAAATATACCCATAAGTCTTTCATTTTCTCGGGTTTGGATTAGCATTTGCGCTTGGGCGATAGGCAACATACAGACTGTAGTTTTAGATACCGGTTGGGTTGGCGTTGGTACTTTGCGGTTTTGGGATTGAGACATTTCACAGTCATTCATAGGGATGAGATCATTCATCACTACCTTCAGTTATCATTTATACCAGATTGAATACATTTGGTCTTTACAATGATTTCCATTACTTCTAAAGCTATGAATTTTTACCCGTCCTTATACATATTGTACTCCAAAACGCCACTCGGATATCATCCTTGGACATAAAGATGACGGCCTGATCAAACAGACAACTTTTCTCTCCTCGCCAGCACCTAAGCAACTGTCGCAGTCTTCTTAGCCTTCTTGCTCTTCTTGACCACAACCGGAACCTCATCCACCTCTTGGGCAGCCTCCTCTTTTTGTTTCTTCAATTTCTCCTTCCTCAACGCAATCTCCCTGTCCAGATTATCATCATTACTCTCTAACTTCTGCTTCTTTTCCTCAATCTCCAGACTCAAACTACCTTCCTCCAATGCCCTGCTTTTCCTCTTCTTCCCCGACTTCTTCTCCGCCACCTTCGCCAACTTTGTCTCTTCGATCGCCTTCACCGTCTCCTCATCTAGAACATCTGCCTCATTAACCCAGAGTTCATCGGCCAACCAAACCGGCAATGCTGCCGTCTCGGGTCCTTTAACATGAATCGCCTTCACCCCCCTCCATTTCTTTGGGATGTACTTCTCCACCACAGTATTCACCACGGTCTCCAAGTTTTCTGCCACTTGTGCTGCCTCCCAGCTCGCATATCCTATTCTAATAGAAGAGTTCGTGGAGCTGCTAAGCGTAAAAACTCCACATGTAATAGCTTTCTCAATCTCAGCAGCAATCTTCTTTGGCTCTCCAGCTTTAGCAACTCCCTCTCCCTTTGCGCGCGCAATTCGCTTGCCATCGGTTTTTGGGGCTTCTGCTGAGATAATGACAGGAATAGGACGTTTCGTGGTTGATTTGTAAAAAGTCTTTCCAAGTAAAGCGGGCAAACGTGTAATGATTCTGTCATCTGCAACGAAAATATCATGCTCCGAGAAGAGCTTTCGCTGCGCTTCGTAGGTCTTGTACTTCTTCTTTAGCTTGTCTACTCCTACAACTTTGATGATGCGTTTTGCGAGTGCGGGAGGGAATGCTGGCGAGGAAACAATATCTTTGTAGGTTCGCTGCGGGTCGGCAACAATCAAGCAGATGCTTGTGTTTTCGGAAGTGTTGAGAGGATGGGGGACGGGGATCTTGTAAGGCTTGAGACGGTTTTTGTCGGTAATGTGCTGTTTGGTTGTGATGGTAAGCCAGATTGGTGTAGACTCGGTATTGGAATCAGTTTCCGCAAGCAAGTCCTTTGGTCCATCTTTCTTGGTTGATGGACTTGAGATGTGCTTCAAGAGAGACTTTGATGCTTTGAGAACCTGTTTTGAGATCAGTATAAAGAAACCAAGTACCAATTGAAGATTTTTAAAATACCTGTCCTTGATCAAGTTGATATGGTGAACCGCTCTCGACCTTCGTGGTCAGCGCCGTAGAACTTGGTGCCATTTTTAGATACTTTAAATGTTAGAAAGCAAAATATACTTCGAATTGGCAACAATCAATGTTTGTGGACGATGTATGAAAGAATGCGCAAAAGTCAATCTTTCTCGTCGTGGTTGTACAAAAAATTCTAAAGCTTCAACAAACGATAAGAAATTTTGCGATTTGATAATTTTCTTCGAATCGGAATTAATTTCACCGATGTGTGGGGGGATTAAATTCTTACAGTTAGTGATTGAAAAGGTCACCCTAATATATTATGCAAGGCTACATTTATGAGGGACGAGGCTATGATCTGGTTTATGAAATGCATATTATACCGAGGTAAGATTTTATGAAGTATTCATGAAAATTTGTTTCAAGAGATTTTTTGTATATGAAGTACAGTATTGAACACAGGGACTGCGCATGGTCCGATCAATCAAGTTGTAATTCTAATTGTATTACGAAGGATGATCACTAATATGTCCATAATGGTTTCATTTCATTACAATCTTGTTACCGTCACCTGATTACCCTTAGCGAGCCTAGCTTAAACCTTAGCTTAAAATATAAACCCACTATAAGTAAAATTAGGATCTTCATTCTTTATAATACATATTATTTTATCTATATTTATAATAAATAATAATAGCATCTATTTTTAATCTAATAATAATTATTAGTAGAAATACTAAAGTTTATTACTAGTAATTTATTAAATTACCACCCTTTATCATTATTAAAATAATCTTTTAAATTGAATTTAATTTATTTACAAATTTTATAATTCCCAACCATAAAATCATAAAATTATTAAAACCCCATTTATTTTTTTATTTTTTATTATTTAAATTATTTCTTATTAATAAATAAATATTATAATCATCAAAAATTTATTTAAATTGCTTATTAATTATCATAATTTCTCTTAAAAAAAGCTGTATTTACTGTTTAACTTATTGCTAAACAAATTAATGCGGTATATTGAGTAATTTATTATTTTAAATACCTAAAGTTAAAATTATTTTTTATTAATATTTTTTTATTATCTTCAAATAAATAAACGAGCATCACAACAATTCCCCCACTTCACTTCACTTCGCAACATGCAAGTCATTTGAAGCAATCATCATATCATATTGTATTGAACTATCCATGCATCCATCCATCAATTCATGCGCAACGCAACGTAACCTATTTGATCTTGATCCCATATCTACATAAAAACTCTTTGATTTATCCATCCATCCATCCATCCCATATTCCCCCAATGTCATTTCATTTCATATCATATCTCATATGCACAGAATCATAGCCTGATTGATATCCAGTTTATGTACCGTCCATTTCCATCCATCGCATGCCATCATAAAACCGTAAGTAAAATAGTAGTAGTAGAAGTAGAATTGTAAAAAGAAATGATCAAGAATCCAGAGAAGAGAAAAAAAGGAAAAAAGAACTAGAAGCAAATGTAATTCTGTAGTCATGATATCCCCCCGCCCCCCGTCATATTTCATAAAATCGTAACGTTACAATCATTTCCCAATGTCCCATTCGTTGCCGTCGCGAGAAAAAAGGTAGTGAGTGTTTTTCGGAGAAGCAAGAAAATAATGTCCATTATAAAGAGTGCCACAAGGCATTTGGCGAAGTAAAAGAGTGTCATGACAATAGCGTGAGTGTCAGTGGAGTTGAAAGAGAGTGGAGTTTGACTTTTGTTTCAAGTAAAAGGTGGAACGCCGTAACGTGTAAATCCATGGGACATCTTATCGTCAGCTCGCAAGATGCAAGCATATAAATGGGATTTTTTTTTAGCCATATTGGCTTTAGCACAGTTGTCAATCGGTCTATTAAATAGTACATCATTGCCCAACTCAATTTCTTTTTCCATTTCCTCTCTCTCGTATTTCTGCAAGTTTGTTGTCGATTTTTGAAAGTCGTGCATCAAGTGAAGGACCTTCCATGAAATCGAAAGATTCCATTGAACGACGTGTCTGATGCATTGTGGCTGCACCATGGCGTTTTGCACCGACACTGTGTTCTTGGAAGAGTCTGCGAGGAAATGTATTGCTTGGTCCGGATTCCATAAAAGGGGACCGTAAACGTGGAGGTTCAAAAGTGGCGGCAGGAAGAAGTTTAGGAGCTGCGGCGGGAGACGGACTGCATTCCGGTACTAGACCAACTGTCTCAAGTCCATTTGAAAAGGTTGGTGTCGAGGGTGAAGGTTGGAAAAGTCCCCGACTTCGCATGGAATCATCACCAAGGGTAAACGCTCTAGTGCGAACTCGGCGTTGTCCATCGAAAGAAGTACTGTTTATTCGTTCATCCAGTAAACTTGGTTTCCGGAAATCGCCATTTGAAGTCCAATCATCATTTAAGGAATTTTGCGCTCGTCGCTTTTGTGTAGTGTTGGATCGTGGTCGGTTGAAGTGTAGAGGTGATCGAAGTCGAGGTATAGAACTTGGCATAGTGTCTGAATGTGTACGAGGAGCAGGAGGTCGTGTGTCAAATGTGCCATCCATTGTTGAACTGGGTCCATAAGTCTTAGCCATAAATGGTGAGCCTAGACCACGGCTCTTGGTATCATCGAGACTCAAATTCATGCCGCGTGACTTTCTCCACGT
>JWJA01005266.1:0-10707 GCA_000812885.1 Lanzia echinophila
CTGGGCACTGGAACACCGACACTTCGCAAAGTGTTGAGTTGGGCCGCCCAAAGATAGGCTCCAATCAGTTTCTGGGAGCCTTCTGGGGGGTGAAAATACCCGATGGGCCATGGTGCATCGCAAGAGTGGTGAAGGTCGAAAGCTTCTCCTCAAGTTTCAACCTGGTCCTCTATAAGTTGAAGCAAAAGGAATTCGACTGGCAACCCCAGTCTCGCCGTTATGGTACAGAAAAATTCCCAAAACATACGGCCATGTTGCTGGATATGGTCGTGGCGAAATTTGCACCTGAGAAATGTTTGACATTACGAGGGGTTTCTAAAGCAACGCCTGTGACAGATTTGACCTCGAAATCTGAGGTCGAATTACTCCGCCAAGTAATGAGGAAATACAGCTTGGAGAGAAACTTGGATGAGACGGAAGTGGAGTTTACCAAAAGATTCGTTGATGACGTTGTGATAAACTTTAGGGACGCTAGAGCACTTGCACAGGCATCAATACATCTCCGCGTCCTTGAGAAGGATTTGTTGGCTCTTCAAGATGAAATTCCACGGACCATTCTTGCTATCAAAGATGCCCGGGACTTTTTGGATGGATGCCAGCTAGAAAGTGACAAGGTGTTATTTGATGGACTGAGGCTCAGAGACAGACATATAATGGACGACTTACGTTATTATGTGCAAATCTTGGAACAAAGGGTCATATTTTCCCGGTTGATAATCGTGGCGGACAAAATAAAACGGTTTTGGCAATGGTGGCCGTTCCGACCGGAATTTGGAAGTCCAGATAGGGATTGAAGCGAATAAACATAATGTATATAATTGATAGGAACCGGCGTAATGCGATGGAATTTAATATATCTTTACAAAATGGGCAAATTACCGTATTATCCATGTTTTTTTTATCAATTACTTGAATACCCATTCGATCTGTAGCTCGATAAGTTCGACTCGGCGATCGAAAGGTTTTAATTCGAGTCTAAAGATTCGAACCCAGCCCGGTAGGTAGGTAGGCAGGGAGGGAGAGAGGGAGGGAAAGAAAGTGTGAGAGGTAAAGTGTAGGCAGAGAGGGAGAGAGGGGGACGTTGAGATATGCAACAATTAGAAAATTACTTCCTTTCATATTCACTTCCATCCTACACATCCTACCCACTCACCATCCTCAAATTCATTTCCATCTTGCCCATTTACTATTTGTTGCATATCTCAACCTATGTCCCTCTCTTTACCCTCCCCTTTCCTACCTACCTACCTACCTACCTACCTACCTACCTACCTACCTACCTACCTACCTACCGATCTCCAACCTTCCGACCTACCAGCCTGCCAACTTACCTACCTACCTCCCGCTGGATTCGAGTCACCAAGGAATTCGAATTTAATCGAACTTCAAATGGAGCGGGGAATCATGTAATTAATAAGGAAAGTAAGAGTAATCTAGTAATTTATTCCATAAACTGTGTAATCCGGTAATTTGCCCTTACAAAATAAACCTGCATAAGACAAAGCGTAAGAGCTTTGACTAAAGTGTATTACACAGACAGGTAATTATCATGGATTCACACCCTCCCCAAAGATAATCAAAATTCATTCTTCAAGTCATTATGAATCATGCCAACTCCTTTCTCGTCATCTTCCACAGATTCCGTCAACTCTCTCTCTATAAACCCAGTCATCTATATACATATCTACCCCAAAATGAACCATTTCCATGAATCATATACACCACTTTAAAAATAGTTCATGGAAATGATAAAAAGTTGACTCACGCTGCACTCGGGTTTGTCTATAAAGGGCTGCGTCCTACCCCTCTACCCACCTCGTTCTTTTACAACCACATCGAACATTTAATATCATCGTTACATTCGATCAAAAATATCGTATGACCTCTTACACAAGCACAAATCTATTACATTTCAACATCATTTAGCTCTTCATCGTACGACTACCGACTTTGCATATTGTCTGCAACTTATCTGCATATCCTATCCTCGGCCAGCATCTACAGGATCCACCAGACTTTCAGCACATTTTTATTACCTCAACTCACTGCGTCTATCTATTCATATCAAACCACTATCCAAACAGAGAACACCATTCCCACCAAGAACACTTTCACGAACCACCTCCGCACAATTTTTGTTACCATACAATTTTAAACACTTCGAGTATGTCGCACGGCAAGAAACCATATTATGAAGACCCAAGACCTCATGGTCGACAGGCAAGTCCAACCAAATATCGCGAACATACCAAAGATGGCCAACGAGTTGGATCATCATCCTCTCAATACTATGGCCGCGGACCCGCTGAATATGGCATACACAATACAGGCGGGTTCACCGCGCCCGAGGTGTATCCAGCTCAACATCCTCCAAATTACTCCCAATATCCGCAATTCCCTGAAAATGCTGGATATTATGGATCTGAAATCCCCCTGTCATCATCTCAGCAAAACCCGTTCGCTGGGGCCGAGCAACCACATCAACAACATTCAACTTACAAACCTTCTACATCCGATGGATACACCGCGACTAGCAGTTCGCTAACATATCCACTCGATAGTCCAGGAGTTTCGAGAGAGGGTTCCATGGACAAGGTAGCAAAAAAAGCCCTCTCTCATCTACGGAAGAATTACATCAAAACGCCCGATTACGAAACACTTCAAGAGCCCAAATCTGTAATAAAGATTCCTATTTTGCAGTCCGAAGTGATCAAAGGTCCTAAACCCTCGTAAGTTGCATGTTCATATATTACTCGGCCTTAGCTGTGGTGAAGTTGAAATTAATATTAAAAATTCCAAGATAATAGACTGACCATGTTTCCAGACATCCAGAAAACAACAATTTTGTAAAAAGCCACGAAGTTTACAGAGTTCTGCGAGAGGACTCCAAGGAGTCTGTCTGGTGTATTGTTCGAATACTGTGGATGGAACCCCATGTTTGCGAATGTTCTGTTTATGAGCTTGACGATTCAGAGCTCCCCGGCGATCGTGATACAAAAATCATC
Source organism: Lanzia echinophila (assembly GCA_000812885.1). Classification (NCBI taxonomy): domain Eukaryota; kingdom Fungi; phylum Ascomycota; class Leotiomycetes; order Helotiales; family Rutstroemiaceae; genus Lanzia; species Lanzia echinophila. Next base: position 3,006 of record JWJA01005266.1, read on the forward strand.
AAAGTCACAAACTCATCCATGGTGTACGATAAATCTTGGGTTGCTGATTGGCAATCCTTGAACGACCTGTTTAGATTTAAGCATACAGAGACCAAAGATAGGGCGGGACTCACGCTTTGCATGGAGCGGATTCGATATCCATGCACAAACGTTGATAAAGTGTCAGCGGATGAAATATCAAACTTGTACAAAGTAGCGTTGGAGGGGCAAAAAATGAAGTTTAGTCAATACTGCAAGGTGTTCGACGGCAGGGTTCTCGAATTAGAGCGACGCAAGGAATTGAACGATGATACCTATAACGACGAAGTCAGAAATTCTGTGCATGCTATGTCATTGGGTTTTATAGTAGCTGCTTCCAAACTCCTGTCAGAGCTCATGGAGATGTATGTCAATTGGTACCATTCGGGTAGAGGCTAGTGTGAACCCTAAGCACAATATATTTGGAAAATATTTTGGTGATTGGTGGGGACGTTTAGAGTGTTAGATATATATTTAGCACCACAAAAATTGAATGCGTTGATTTTGCAAATGCTGCGAGAGTGTATCATTGTACATATAATTCTCAATAACACGTGGTTATGGGAGGGGGTTTTTTTTTTTGGAAGGGATGGCTCCTGGAAATATATAAACCATCGCACATCTTGATCACGAACGGAGGGGTGAACTAAAGTAAGTTGTGATAGTGATTTTGTAGCATTTTGAGTGGACAAAGGGTTCGAAAACATCATTCTATTCAATTATCCGTTAGTAATATGACCAATAAACTGGATAAGGATTACCGAATCCTCCCACCAACCTACTCGTTACATGAAGTTACCTCCAAAATCCAGCACCCAAGCACAATCTGTCTTTCCATCAAGTAGCACATTCTGTGCCTTCCCATTCCCCAAATAACGCCCATGTCATGACGCAAATTCACTATTCCTCGAATCCAAGGACTCTCTCTCCACCCCCTCTATTGATTATGTGACCTCTCCATATGTCGATTCACCTAGGTCAATCTCGTACTAATACCGGTGCGATAATTTGAAATCGATAATACAGCATGCAATTGTAATCATGAAAGAAAATCCTTTATACCCAATCCTGAGCGCAAGTGCGAACGCGTAGTTAGACATGCTGCCTTAGGAATTAGCGCTGCGACATATTTCGGCCCGACCGAACAAATGGCGCAATTAACATAGAAGTAACATTCTATGCATATTTTGAAACATAATCGATGATGAATTATATTCTAGAACTTTACTTTTTGTCCAAAACATCTAATAAAGAATATAGCAAATTATCCGTGGGTTACTAGAATTTTTGGCGCCCCTATAATCTCGTTGCTATTCCAAGTAAAGTAGTAATTTAGATACTAGAAGTAGCCTCCAAGTGACAACAAGTCATGAAACATAAAGAAATAGGTATCAGTTTTATCTACGTGAAACAATCTTTCTTCTCCGACTTGTATTTCCTATATGTGTGGGAAAATACTTCAAAGAAATCGTATACAGTAGAATCGTAAGGTGCGTATGGTACAATCCAGTAGCTACATGCGTATTATCCAATCTTTCAACCCTCCGCTCCACCTCGGCTCCGCTGCACGGCAGCCATAGAACATACTGGACTTGTAAACGTACATTCCAATGCTAGCTATTTCGCAGAACTTGAAACTCTTGATCTACTATGTATAGGTGAGTTTCCGACCTTTTTTTCATGTAAAGCGAGCTAATCATATCCAAATATCAAACAACTCAACAACCGCCCTTCGAAAAGATACACTCTTACCAAATGCTGCAACGCCTATCTTTTAAGTTACTCCACATACATCCCAGCGATAAATGAGTCCAATCACAATGGCTATTTGGAACCCAAGAGAGCTGTTTGATATTCATCCCGAACTGCACGAGCATGGGACATGTACCGGAATGGCGAAGAGCAAAGGTCGCAAGTGCAAAAACCGAATCAACGCGCGAGATCGGCAAAAGGCATCCGATATGCTCGATGCCTTGGCAAGAAAGGATATCTTCCAATATGGTGCAAACTTACCTCCCAATATTGATGAGAAGATGAAAGACATACTTGACCTACTCTTGTGTTGGAGACACCGAGAGGGCGGAACCCACCCTCAGCATGATGAAGTGTTTGCGGCGTGGAAATCTAAGTTGCATGCTGAGACACGCAGGCTCCAGGAAATCGTTCAACCGCGTCCTCTGTCACGTCAAAACGAAGCGCAGGAAGATGAAGTGCGCCAGGAAGAGGAGGACATAGACGAGCTGGAGAGGTTACAGATGAGGATGGAGCAGATACTGAGGCGGATAGCTGAGAGAGATCGGATAGAGAGGGAGCGGGTGGAGAGGGAGAGGCTAGAGAGGGAGCGGATAAGGAGGGAGAGGGCAGAGACGGAGAGGATAGAGGAGTGGATAAGGAGAGAGAGGGCAGAGAGAGAGAGAATAGAGCGGGAATGGGTAGAGAGGCAGAGAGTAGAGAGGGAGAGGTTGGAGCTAGAGCGGGAGCGGATGGAGAGGGAGCGCATAAACCAACTAAACGCTCCAGGGAATCCCATCGAAAGCCCCCCACAACAACCAGCAACCCCCATACAAGCACGCAGAAAACCCCTCGAAGACTGCCCTATCTGTCAAGAAGCGATCGAAACCCTCGAGGATGCCGTATGGTGCCGTCGACAATGCGGTACTAACGTGCACATGGCGTGCTTCAATCGGTGGCGTGAAACCCGCCCCGGGCGTCCGGCGACGTGTACTTTTTGGTAAGTTGTTGATTCTCTGGATTTGGAGAGAGGTGTGCTAACTTTGTTTTGGTCGTGCTTTATGGTTGTGATATCATACTTTCCTTCCTACCGACGAAGCGACTCGGATTCCGTCTCTTTATCCGATGGCTGGCGATGCGAAAATTGGATGGGAGGGGGATGTAGTTTATCGGAGTGTGTACGGATCTTTTGCGACAGAACGATTTTTACGCATCTTACCATCACGAATCTTGATATAAAATAAATCCCTTCGGTAGAAATTCTAATTAGCATATACTCTTTGACTTTGGTTGCTAGGCTCCTTGACGATCGTTTGGTTTGTTGCTTTATCCAGATTGATCTTTTTCTTGGCTGGGTGTTGATTAGAATGGGAATGTACTTGATCAGCTCGTATTGTAATCTAGATTGAGATTGAGAATATCATTCTTTTTAGCCAGAGCAGTATCAACCACTCCTAAAGTCTCATTTCAATTTAGAAGATCAATTTCCCAGCTTAAACCCTGTCTTTGTATTTTAGATTTCGATTTTTGAATTTGATGACTGTATTGGGAATATTCTTAATTTGCTGGTACAGTACTAAAGTCATAACGTAGGACACGGGCGGCGCGCGGCGGAATCGGTGAAACCGCCAATCCCCGCCATTTTGTATCTTCAATAAGGCGACCACAATACTATATTCATCAATAATTACCCCATAGTAACACCAAAATGAATATTGAATAAAAATTACCGGACCACAAAAATGTAATACAAAGTAAACTAAACTATCGCATGTAGTTCGATCGCTAATTCCGTAGTCCAATACTTAGGTAATTACCGTAGCACTTGTGGAAGAATGTGGAACATCAAGCTCACTTACCTAACACAAGCGAAAAGCTTATTCCAACGTCTTGTCATTCCAGAGATTTATATCTATTTCCGGCGGCCTCCTCATGTCAAATGGCATCAATAATTATGAAGAAATATTACGCGTGTGGATTAAAGACATGTATCTTCGAAATTGAGTGTTGGGAGAATCAGCCGTGCGTACTTGAATTCACCGCTTTCCTTGCTCCTTCATAATGAGATTAAGAATCCAATGTATACATTTGATGTATTCAAATTGTACGACTGTACTCTGGTATACTTATAGAAGTAGGTGGTTGAAGCTGTTGGTGAGTTTAGCTAAGTGGAATATTAAAGAGTTCTTGTCACTTTTTTTGAGATGGGATGGTTATTTTTTTAGCACACCAAAATCAGGCCTTCAAGTTCAATTTCAATTCAGTGATTGAATGATTGTTGATATAATTGCTGAGAGGAATTCGAACAATCAAATTCTTGAATATCAAAGTTTTTCTTCTTAGATATTTGATTCATAAACTTGATTTGAGACTTTGCGACTGGTTCATGAATTAGTGCACCCATTCGTGGCGTTAACCTTTCCGGTTGCATTTGGTAAGAAATGCGTGGTTTATAAAATTTAAATACTGAGTATTAACTATCCTTACAGAGTGGTGTCAATAAGGTTGTAAGAGCTCGTTTTTGGACTATAGGACTCAACTCTGTCTACGTCCTCTGTTGCTTATTTGGACTAGCACGACTTCCCTCCAATTTTCTTTTCCTATCATTCGCACCCGAGGTCTGAGAAGCTAACTCGAGGGAGTTCTCCACCCACCTCCGATACTGAGTGAGGAGAGTCAAATACTCTACTTTGTCGAACCCCAGGTATTGTAAGACCACCCAGCTCGTGCAGATGTGTTCATCGAGGGCAGCTTTTACACGAGCTCTGGTCATCGGTTTGACCTTTCGCGGACGAGTCTCACGTCTCTCGTTTGCCTCGATGGATTTGGCAGCTCGCTCGTTATTTCCAAGGTAATCGATGAATTCCTCCGGATACATTGCAGGCGGATTCCGTTCTCGGCTGAAAGCTTTGTAGCTGCCGGCATAGATACATTGGCCCTGCTCTTGATTAGGGCTACTTACATCAATGAAGGTGGGATATATGTGGTTGCGATCACACACGTCATCAAGACCAGCCACGAGAAGAAGAGCCCCATGGGATCCCAATTTTGGTCGCACATCCATCACCGAATCCGGCAGAGAGGTCCCGCGCACCTTGTGCACTTTCAAGATATGTGGCCATTTCATGATTTTGCGTGTCGTTGGCGGACTTTTGTCGATATCCAGAGTCATTTCCATGTTGCTCCAAAAGTCGTTTGAGCCACCGATGTACTCTTGAAGGAATTCATAATCAAATCGAGCCAAATCAGGCGGTAAACCATCAATTCCAGGGGCATTGGGCATATCTGCTATTTTCCTTTTAGCCTTATCCACATTAAAGGTAGGCTGCACAGGTATCACGTCGGCATTTGCGCCGACTTCAGCGTTTAGCGTGGAAGCATTGTCATGGCTGAAGCTATTCGGCATTTGAGGCTTCAATGGCGTGTTGGTCCGTGAGGCGTTTGTTTCTGCATCTCTGACAAGATTCTCAATATCTGTGACAAGACTAGACATCGAAGAAGTAAGGGTGTCTCGTTCAATTGTAAGGGCGTCTCGTTGGGCTCTCACCGCAATCGTTAGCAGCCCGTGAATTCTTCTGTTGAAACTTTCAATACGTAATTGGGCATTTTTCTGCTTCAAAGTGTTTGAGATTTCTCGACGTTGTTCTTCGAGCTTCGAAATTTCGTGATTTAAGGTTACGATTTGTTGCGAGGTATCAGCGTGTTGGGCTTCAAACTTTGTCTCCTCGGCCTCCAGAGCTGCGAGCTCACCGCTATATTTATTCCGATAATATTCCTTTCCCGCTATGGTCTCTTCGTCATATTTAATGATTGATCCTGAGATCTTTTGCAAAGTAGCGGCGAGATAACTAACATCTTCCCCAAGTTCCCTCAAGCCTTGTCGATGTGCTGCATGCAGTTCACGACCGTCTCCATCATCACCACCACTCATTGAATCTTTGAGTACAGTCATGGAAGAGTCGGAATTGTCTACTCTGTCGCCACCATCCTCGACATTTTCCTTTTGGGGAACTTCTTCAATGTCGGTATTGGTATTGAACGTATCAGATGCCTTTTTGGAAATAACATCATGCTCAAGTTCTAGGGGCAATAACCGAAGCCATCCTCGTTCGATTGCTAGGTCCAGGGCCATAAGATCCGAAGTGTTCCAAGTATCAAGGTCGATTCTGTCAGAAGATTTAATGTCGCCAGGAAATCCAGAATACTGCGGGCTGAAAATCCACTCACATCCCATTTCGTCGGCACCGAGTTTAAATACTCTTCGGAGTTGGTATTCACGGGCTCGCAAGGGTAGATAAAGCTCTAGATTCTGCCATTAGTACTAAGACCTGATATTTGGTTGTTTCACGTACCAGTTGCGCAGTTTAGTTTGGTGTGAATGGATTCTACCAGACAATCGCGAAAGTCCTTCTCCACAGGTTTATTGACTACAACTAGCAGATCTCCTCTATTCAATGCCTTGCGGCAGCCATGAATTTCATCATCACTCCAAGCTTCAAATTCTTTGCTTGGGAAGGAGGGATAGTTTTGACTGAATTTCCAGTAGCTTCTTCTATTTCAAAATTAGTCGTTTGCTCGTTCAGATAAGATGAAATGCCCAATGCCAGTTGAAGTTCATGGTGTGGGCTTTGGAACGCTGTGCATTGGGGAATCTCCTATACTGATTCATGAAACACTTTGAGAGTGTCAAATTTAAAATATTCATATATCTGCAAATGATATATCTTTATTTATTTTGCCAAAAATGGAGGGTTACATGATTCGTGTAGTAGTACATCAGCCAGGGTGTGGGCAACGGTATAAACATGCTTTTAGGGGGGCTGACCTATTCTGTAAATCAATTCCACGCGTATGTTTTCATGATGGCGAACGATATCTCGATCCTCGCGATATCGCTTCTCTTCCGATGATGTCAAACATCGGACATATACGTTGTTGTTCTTGATGGCCTTCTCTAGCCAGGACAAATACACGCCTGTCTGTTTGTCCAATTCCGGCAAGTTATAGACGGCGATGCATAAATGTTTCCGGCTTGCATTCATGCCAATCCAGAAGCAACAAGCCACTTGACGATGATAATTGCGATAGTATTTGATAATTGCCTCCACTAATCATTAAATCAGTTTGCGGACTGTGCCATAGCAGGGCGAAGGTTACTTTTGAGGCCACTTAAAGATTTGTAGAGCTCGTTGATCAACTTTTGCTCTTTTTGTGGACGCCGGGGCACGATAGCTTGCGAATGCATTGTGTATAAGTTTGCGACACAGAAACGGACGTGAATGAGAATAAGAGGATGAAGAATAATAAGATGGACATGGAGATGAAGATCAAGAGGCAGAAGAAGAAGAATAAGAAACACAAGGAAACAGAAAGACAAGAAATATATACCGCTGTTTCTTAGTATGCATATAAATATTGCTACTTGTAATTAACACAGCTCTTTCTACTAACAAATATTTGGGTCAAAGAAAAGAAAAATGAAAAAAAAAAAAAAACCAAACAGAAAAACAAGAACTACAGACCGGCAGTTCTTAACATGCATATCGATGCTTGCTACCTGTTACTAGCTCGACTCTTCCTGAGGCAGGCGCTCGTTACGGAGTTAAAGAGAGTAGATGGAACGCAGAAGGTTATTTTGCTCTTTCCCTATATGGAAGGTAGCAACTTAATAACGCTTCATGTGCTTTCCCTGCAGGTTTCTGCATGCCTTCACAGACTGTGCTAACTAAATGATAATCCCCATCCGATTTAGAAAACTCCGGTACACTGTAAAATGCAACGAGATTTAAGGGCATTAAACTTTCCAGTGTAACCTTTAGGAAGATATTTGAGGAGGGTTGTCAGCGCAACACTAAAGTATTGCGGTAAACTGAATGCATGATATTACGATTAGCTTGGCTGGCCGAGGCAAACTTCATTCTTTTTGAATCAATTGGTTAATGCGGTAATATTT
>JWJA01005270.1:0-11889 GCA_000812885.1 Lanzia echinophila
GTGATGAAGTTTTTATTGCAACCACTGGTGCCCTCCCCCGCCTCCACTGCCACACGGTAGAAAACCACCACCTACCTAATTTTGGCCATGCAAACGACGTAAAATACCACCATTTTTAACACTACGGTAATAAGCATCTATCCCACGGCAAAGCTTTTATTTCCGCTATAGTTCAGTAAAAGCCAACATTCCTCTTGAACTATCTGTTGGAGGTAATAGCAGTAGTAAGTTACCATACAAAGGATTAAAGCGTACCGGCGACTATATTAATTGAGGATATAAATCCTTACCTCTTCATCTTTCAATACATTTACATACCTTACTTACATTAATAATATATTCACATTCAACCCTAAACCTTTCTATGCCTGACTACCTCATATTGAGCATAATCTCCAACACTTCCTCATAAAAACCGATCCTCCTGCGTGCGTAAGTTCACCATGCCCCTCAACTTTGAAGCATTGATTACTAGCTAGGTACCATTTAAACGCTAACAAATTCTTCCATATAACAGGCCAATCAATCAACCATGCCCCACACAATCCGCAGCATTCTCAAAACGTGCATTATAATCCTAGCCATCATAGGAGCCATCACCAGCACAATAATTCTAATTCTCCTCGTGCTATTGATCATTCAAACCTACACGGATCCCGAAGTCCGAGCGGCCTACAAAGATCTCCTGATTTTATTGCGGCACATTATGAAAGCCGAACGTTCGCCAATTCCACTCTTCATACACAACCCCGCTTCCTTCGGAAATGCTTCATCGGCTATACACACTATTATTTTCGAAGCTGATAGAGCTCAGCATGTTATACAATGAATGATTTTTTGGAGAGGGGAATTTCTGTTATTAGTGTGATGAAGAGGGCGGGAGGGAGTTTAGAATGGAAAGGACTATACCATGGATTCTTAGGTGACGGTGAGGAAAGGGATACGATGGGAGGTGGGGGTAAGGGTGCTTTGCAAAACTACGATGCTGGTAGTGTATTGTTAAGCACCCAATACAAAGTTCTGCTTCAAGTCTACTTTAGTAGTAACAAAATGCAGGCAATGACGATATCAACAACTTCCAAAATTTACAGCACCAGAGTTTGATGGAATTATCTCGATCAACACGCTTGACCTCAATTCCCGTGCTAGAAGCGTCAGGACAAGGTTATTCATTCCGGTGGTTCTATTTACAGTAAATTTGCAGCCCTTCATGCAGATATGCCCATAGTGGCATGGCCTTACTATTGATACAGTGAGCCGCATCAGGTTCATCGAATTTCCTATCTACCAGGTACAGCATGATTGTCTAGATCTCGGCTTCTCAGCTTGCCTCGCCCCACCCAGAATTTCAAGAAGGTAAACTCTATGTAAGACTTCACGAAAGTCTCTTTCTCTCCGCCGCTCTATTTAACCAATGTTCATGTTAGCGTTTCATAACTGTGCGGGAAAAGAAGCTGCATCCGGTCGGTTCACACTAACCGCCATTCAACTGTTCACAGGAAATAAGGATTTTGTTTGGTATTTACATTTATTTCTAGGTAGAGTTGGGAAAGAGCCGATTAGTTCACTAGTATGGGAAAGAGCAGACCTCGCCCCGCCCAGCCCAGGATTTCAAGAACGCAACTAACTCTATGTACAGTAAGACTTCAAAACGATCAATCTCCAAGTAGGTTTCAAACAACCACATATATACTACATATTCATTTCCACTCATCATCACTCATACTTTGATACGAAGGCCTCTTTTCGTTTCTTTCCTGTATCCTATTCCCACTTCCATTTCCCTTCTTCCACATATGATTCTGCGTATGCTTCTCATTCGCGTTCGGCTTGTGGTTCAATCTGGAACCATCCTTTAAATCGATTTCCTGCCATGCCTGTTGCGCATAGTTGTATTCGGAATCTCGCACCCCGTCGTGGTTGTTGGGGTAGATAGATGGCGCAGAATCGTGATGTTTACGCTTAGCTATTGGCTGTGCAGACGCTGAATTATGAGTTACGCTGTTGGTATATGCCTGCGAAGAAGGAAAGAGTGTGCATCTATTGTTGTTTGGCTCTGGCGGTATGGATTCTTGCGATGTTTGTGGGGTTTTCAATTCTGGAGGAACAGGTATTGTTAGCTTGAATCCGACTATGAACGTACAGGAATAAAACCATGAGTTGGAGAAATAAGGAATGTGAAAAATGTCTTACGTTGCATGAGCATAGTATATCCCAAGCTAAACCTCTCGTCTCCATTTCCATCCCTCGAACGGCGTCGAGCATTTTGAACCGAATTGTTCTCTTCGGGTACTGCGACTGGTCGTGATATAAATCCACTGAAGGGTTGGTTCGTCTTCTCGATTTCTTTGCCGTTGGATCTGCTATTCCATGGCAGATAAACCAGTGATCGGCGGGATGAACCTTGTTGTTCTTGTGAATTTCTCCTCTTCCCTCTTCCGTCTCTCTTTCTGTTTCTGCGCCGATACCACCATCCGAGCAAAGCAAAAATGAACAGTAGAGCGACGCCTCCGCTTGTACCTAGTACAATAGGTTTGATGTCTGCTGAAGTGGTCCCAGAAGTCGAGGATGCGGATTTCGCCACGGGGTTTTCGAAAGCTGTTGATGAAGGTGAATGGGTGGATATGGTAGATTTCGGAACTGATGAAGGTGAGTGGGTGGATGTGGTAGATTTGGGAACTGATGAAGAAGTTGCTGGTGTAGAACTGTCGGTTACAGTATAAACGGAGATGCGGACTGCTGTGAATGTTGATATTGATTCTTTGGGTGCTGCTGGTGCGTTGGAGAGAGAACTACCCGTAGGAAGATTGGTTGTTTGGATTAGTTGGTTTCCAGGTAAGCGCGATGTTTTCGTTAGATCGGACGTTACGTTGCTCGAGAATGTCTTTTGGGGGTCTGAGTAGAACGTGCTGTTTGTGTGGTAAATTGTAGTGGTGCGCGTTGAGGTGCTGCGAGGTTCGGTAAGGAAGAATGATGCCGTTAGCATGGAATCCGTAGCATTATCAACGCGCGAAGAATTTGCAAGCGTTGCATTTGCAGGTTTAAAAGCAGCGGGATGAAGTTGTGCCTGTGGGCATCCAAATCCATCGCCTCCACATGGATTAACCTCACAGCAACCTTGAAACGAAGGTGTTTGCTCGGCGCAAGTCCACCACGTCCCGTCCGCACAGTATACATTTGGCCAGTATGACCCATCGCTGGTGTTACCTCCTGGAATATATCCGGAACCCATGCCGGCTGCGCGGAGCTGATGATCATCGGCGAGTTAGTAGTTGCCTATAATGGGATATATGAGGAGGAATAAGGGATAAAACAGCCTGATTAGGAAAGTAGGAGAATGCATGAGATGGAACGGTAGAATAGGGAATCAGAACGGGGAGTGTAGAATGAAAGAGGCGATGTTCTTACATCGGATTCTGGACAGCCTTCGCCGTTGCATGGGTTACTCGTGCAACATCCTAGAAATGTGGGAGTTTGGGCTGTGCAGGTATACCTGTTTGATGTTATTTTGCTGGTATTTATGGGGGTTTTGAGAGTTTACTTACCATAAACCTCCCAACGGACAAGTGCCCATGGTATTATTTGCCATGATTGCCTCAACGGAGATGGAAAGTATGTATCGAGATAGAGCGATAGCCAAGATTTTGAAAAGTTAAATAACTTACTGTTCTAACATGATTAAGTAGGGAAGGAGTTTGTACGAAATATAAAATAAAAATGATTTGAAGAAACATTTGAGCGGCATCGGGGCGACAATACATTCTGGTAATGAATAACACATTGGAATAAGTGATTCAAAGACCCGCCGAAACGGTCATGATAACTACCAAGCAGATGATTCATTACATGAAGGATTGAAAGAAGTCCCATGGCGGATGCAAAAGCGCATTCACCCAACTTTTGCAATACTCCGTCGATTACTCACACCAGTGACGCGATCGGGTTCAGAAAATAAAGAGAGACATATTTGAATTATTCGACATTATTCCATCGACCTTTGACACTTATATAAGCCTCGAGATAACTCTTCAAGCACCCTTTCCTTTCGGAGCAAATGAACTCCTCGGCGTATCCGGCAGCTCAACCCTTCCATATACAAATCCTTCTTGTGGGATATTCGGCGATTCCACTTCGTATACGATCGAAGAGTCAATCTCATGATGATTGGGAATTGCTGGTGAGCTCGGCGATGGCGAGCGATAAGATGGCGGTAAAGGACTAAATTGTGGAGAGTCGACAGTTTGCGATATAGGACGATATTCTATCAAGTATTAGCGGAAATTTCTCCAAAAGATGCGGATAAGTACCTTTGATTTGTTCTTTGATGCCGGAATTACCAGCTTCTTGTGAAAATGGGCGAGCTTTTGGATCACTCTGCGGGACGGGTGTGTGTTCGTGAGTTGGAAGCTCGGGTGGGGTTTTGCGTTTGCGGAACCATAAGAATGCTAAGATAAGCAGCGTGATGATTATAGCTCCTCCTACAACGCCGCCTACAGAACCACCTACAATGACGCCGACCGGAGTATTCGATTTGGATGTCGCGCTAGGTTCACTTGTCCGAGAGCCGCTAGCCATTGCGATTGAACTGGTAGCCGTGGCGCTAACCGTCGAGGAAGCCCAGCTGCTTATGACAGCAGGGACACTTGTGAAAGCAGCAGGATGCAATTCCTCTGCCGGGCAAACCGTACCGGAGCCATTACACATTTTGCTGTCACAGCAGCCCTGAAATGAAGGCGTCTGACTCGCGCACGTATACCATGTTCCGCCATCCAAACACTGCGCATTGGGCCAATACGATCCATCATTAACAGCAGCATTCGGACCACTCCCACTGCCCATTCCTGCGGCTCGCAAATCGCTCGTAGGACATCCGATTCCATTGCAAGGGTTGCTTAGACAGCATCCAAAGAAGGTTGGGCTTTGATCTTCGCATGTGTACCTGGGTAATGGTGAGCATCAAATTTTTACCTAAAGTTTTTGATGGGTATTGCGTATAACATACCATAGACCGCCGTATGGGCAGGTCCCCATAGTGTCGTTTCCCATATTGAATGGTCTTTGTTTCGCGAATGTTCGGTTTCAGCTTAATGATTCTGATATCGTAGAATTTATTGTATGCTCAGCGAATTGGTAAGAAAATTAAGTTCCATAAATCGGACAACACGGTCTCCAAATATGAAAGCCCATCTTAATCGAGCTATATTCACTAATTGAACCAACAAATTTGCGTAAGAATTGGGGCAGTGCTAGAAGCCAGAATAAATACACGTGCCAAATACGATGGACAAGCATGCCGAGAAGTTACATCCGTATTCTAGCATGGCAAGATGCGTGTGTGATGCGGCTCGTACATTTTAGCGATATGTTTGTTTGTACTGACATTGCATTTGAGAAAACAGGGTCCAAATACTGCATAGCATGGTGGAACAGAGGATCTTTCGTTTGTATGTGTTGGTGGCGTTTCTAAAAATAATTTTAAATGGTGTTGATATTTGAGAGTATTTATACTTAATTTCTGAATCACTTCCTCACTTTTTTTCATCTAGTCGCAATCACATTCCCCAATATAATAAAGCAAACAAATATACCTACCTATTATCGATATAGTAGTCTAGCCTTCTATGCAATTGCGTCAGAAGAATGAATGGTGGTGTAAAACAAAACAAGTATTCTGTCCATGTGGCACCTCGAAAATCGGGAAGCTGCAGGCTGGCGGCGAGGTGAAACATAAAAAATACGAGACCATGAGATGATCCATATGATATGAAATGTCTTCAGCCGCTTCAGCCGCGAACCGCATAAGACTTTTGCTGACATTGAAAAACTCCAGAGATCACTCGATCTAATAGCAAAGACGAGAATATTTCCAGGAATTTGGAAGGAACACGACGAGATGTTAAGAGTCCCAGGGCCATCCTCGCCAGTTCAGATAGAATGGCGAACCATATGAGTTGGCTTGCTTCTGAACTTCATTTGTTTGGGCTGCATTTTAATAACAAAGGACATGGAAGGATTCTCATCGACCTCAAAACAATAGAACCTCATTCGGCTTCAGTCAGTATTGCATTCCGATTTATTTTCTGCTCGAACATAGTCGTGATCAAACGCAGGTAATAAGAGGATTCTCAGAATCGGAGCGGACCCACAACGGATACTGTACACTAGGCCGAAACGAGCTAGACACCTCAATTTCCCGAGAATGCGGCCCTTTATCTCCGATCGGGAATGACTCTCGCTCCGACGCTATGCCCGGCCTCAAGTAGGTACCTTACAAGTGTATTGGCTGATGAGTATTAAGATGCGGGTTAGGAAATTCTTGAATATAGGAGGAATGGGATCCTGGGGGCGGAACACGCAGTTTTTGACCAATTGTGATCTTCCCTGGACCGCATAAACCCACAGAACACCGCAGGCAGAAATGGGCAGCACTGTTTTGATACCGATGCCTAGATCTTACATGGCCGCCTAAGAACATATATATATATATATATATATGTCCTCCATGGCAGCAGGTAGTTCTGTATTTCTTCTCGTCCATATTTCCCATCATTGTTCAAACAACATATTGCTCACGACCATTTCCCATATACCCAGCAATTCACTTCCCAACTTCAACTACAACAACACAATGAGTGCTTCCGAACTCATCAACTCGATCAATGCCGTAGCCTCTGGAGACGTCAAACTTCAAGATGAAGAACGAGTGCAACTTCTTGCTGCTTGCGAAAAAGTCCAAGCAAGGCTTGAAGACCCGCAGCAAAAGTTCTACCGGGTTATGTTTTCCGTAAGAACTTCCCATTCTTCCAGATTTTAATAATAGATTATGGCAAGCCGCTTACACTCATTATTAGCCTAATTCATTTATTGCCCTTCAACTAGCCGTCGACATGGAACTTTTCGACACGGCAGCCGAAGTGACGGCCCAGGGAAGGGAGATCACATTAGAGGATCTTGCAGCTAAGAAGAATGCCGATACGCTTTTAGTTGGTTAGTTTTTGTGAACTCCGCGAAGAACGATGACTTTAGCAATTCAATGAGGACTAATTCAATTGGAAAACAGCACGCGTCATGAGATTCATGGTCGGAATTGACTTTTTCAATGAAGTTGGAATAGGGAGATTCACATCAGCACCAATTGCGAGGATGATGGTATCTTCTTCACCTATTGCTCAAGGATTCCCAGCGCTGTATGTACTACGCAATACATCCCACTCCAAAAATACTTCATTTGAAAAAGTAACTAAACAATCTCAGGGCATCCCATAACTCAATAGCCATCAAACTCCCCGAATATTTCGCCAAAACCAACTATAAAAACCCCGACGACGCCTATAATTCTCCTTTCCAATACGCCCACGACACAAAACTCCACCATTTCGAGTGGTTTGCCACACAGCCCCATCTCCAGAAATCTTTGAACGCACTGATGAGCATGCCGCGCGGAAATCCCAACGAACAACAATGGTTTGACTTCTTTCCCGTCTCCTCCAAAATGCAAGTCTCCTCATCTTCATCCCCTCTACTAGTCGACGTCGGCGGCAGTATAGGCCATCACGTTATATTATTCCAAAAAGCGTACTCCACTATTCAGGGGAGACTCATCGTGCAAGATATCCCTCAAGTCGTAAACAGCATCAGCAATCTCCCCGCAGGAATCGAAGCCCAGCCCCATGATTTCTTCAACGAGCAGCCCGTCAAGGGGGCAAGAGCTTACTATCTCTCGCACGTGCTGCATGACTGGCCGGATAAACAGGCATCCATCATTCTAGAGCGCATTATAGAGGCCATGGATAAGGAGAGTATGGTGCTTGTGCATGAGAATGTGTTGCCTGAAATGGGGGTATCGCTGTTTAATGCTAGTGCGGATTTCCTGATGATGTCGAGTTTTTCGGCGCTGGAACGCACGGAAGTGCAGTGGAGAAACTTGTTTGATAAGGTGGGATTGGTGGTTAGAGGCGTGTGGATGAGTGAGGATGCGAGATTGGGGAAGGGGGATTATAAGGGGAAGAGATTGTTTGAGTTGGTTAAGGTGTAAACATAGTGGGTTGGCTTGCTTTATGAAGCGTGGGATCTTCAGATGACTGTATAGTAATATGCGTAACTCAACTCGATGTAAATATGTTCCGTTTCATCTAAAACTTGCGATGGGTGTTTAGATACGTGAAGACAACAAAGTGAGAGTACTCAAATTTCAAACAGAGAACGGGATCGGGACAGAATGTGTCATCCTGAGTAGAATATGAAGAGAATGTACATTACAACACACCAAGAAAATTCAAATTCATAAGAGGAAGATTGCTAAGTGAGAATGTGTGATATATCTATAGTTTATGAAATGATCCTTCTTGCGCGCCTCGCGCGCAGCGCTACTTTCTCAACGGCGCGACCTGAAGACTACCACCAATTACTATTGTAGCTCTCCAAGAGATTCCAGCTTATAAACACACCAAGAAATTCAGAAAGATATATATACAAAGAAATCCTCCCAAGGCATCTGTACAGATCCTTTATCACACAACTCAATATGGCGTGAGCCTCCTCATCATGAGTGCAACTCATACGCTTCTCACCTCCCTCAATAAACCTACACATACGTAACAGTGACCGAAGTCTCGGTAATATCCGTACTCGTCAACTTCTGATTGGCATCATCCTCAATATCCATGAACAAGCTGCCGGTAGGTCCCACAGACCCACTTGCCGTATAGGCCACCGCATCATTGAAAGTGACGGCGCCATAGTTCGCAAGCCCGATGGTATCGCTGTCAATGCTGAGATCTTCCATGATCCACTCGGCGGCCAGACCACAGAGCTTGGAGGTGGAGGTTGCGGTTTTCGTCGATGATTTTCCCGTTGTGAGATTCTCCATCGTGACGGTTCCTTCGGTGAAGGAGCTGTAGGTGAGGTTGACGGAGATTACCTGGTGTGTTTGTTAGTTTTTTGTGTATTGGGGAAGTTGGGATGGGTGAAGGGAAGGAAGGGAAGTCATACGTCGCCGGCGGTAACATCAATATCCATGCCAAGGGTGTTTGCTGGATACCACTCATACCAAGCATCGTACGAGAGTGCGCCGGAAGAATCAATGGTAGCGTCGACTCCAGCTTGCCAGAGACCCTGGCAATTATCACTATTTTCGTAACCATCGATACCGACCCATGAAGAAACGGTCCATACATCAGCTGATGTTTCGCCCACAGTGGGTTTCTTTGGTGTGGGCACAGTGAAAGTAGCGGAAACACCCGTGTAGACTGTTTTCCCATCATTGAGAACGGATCCTGCCCAACTGACATTGTATTCGTCGTCGGCAATCTCCTCGGCGGTGGCCGCGGAAGATGTGCTGGCTGCTGTAGCGGCACTGGATGTTGAGCTTTCTGTTACAGATTGGACTGTAGAAGAGCTGCTTGCGACTAATGCAACTGCGGAGCCAGTAGCCTCAACACTGGATGCATAATAAGTGCTTGACATAGGTTCTACCACTACAGAACTGGTTGGCACAGGAGCGACTGTGGAGGTAAACGCCTCAAAAGTAGATGAAGATTCGGACTGAACAGCGCTTGGGAAGCCGCTAGCCACAGATCCTGATCCAGATCCAGTAGGTGCAGCTCCCCCTCCAAAACCGGTAGGTACAGATCCAAACCCGCCAAACCCACCGAAATCAGATGGCGAAGCATCATTTGCACCAGATGCTACGGCAGAAGCCATTTCCCAAGAGCCTGGTCCTCGATGTGCTTGAGGACCAAAACTGCCTTTCTGGCCTCGACTTAGTTTTCGTGCTTGCTCTGCATTTCTGCGGGCGGAGTTGGAGGTGGGTACAGCGACGGCGGTAGCCAAAAGCCCGCTTAAAACAGTTGCTTTGGTGAACTTCATTTCGAACTTGGTTTTTTTTATTGAAAAGTTGATTGGATAATAAGTAAAGAATGGATAAATAATGTTAAAGAGGGTTGGTTGAAGAAATAAAGCTGTGGAGCGACTGTTTGAAAATATATACTGTAGAAAATGAATGGAAATGGTGATTGAACTTGCAAATCACCTGTATCGCAGATATTGGTACAGAAAGTATGTGTATGTGTACAGAGAAATGAGACCGAACGTCGTCCGAAGTAGGTTCCTGAGCTACCATATATACTTAACTTTTATGTGGTACTTTACATCCATAGGAGAAAATTTAAGTCTAGGCACTTCCATGACGACAGGGGATGACGAGCCTTAATTCATTCTCAGTCATAAACAAGAGTGAAGACCCGTAAAATGATTCCTCTTTCGGAAAAGGGTTTTCACCCTTGTAGATCTCATGTAAATTGTTTCTCCGCGTCTAAATGGCTAAGGGAGATTGTGCGGTAGAGCATCGTGGTGTTAGCAAGGATTTGTGAAAGGTTAAACAAGCATTCATCGGATGAAGATGCTAACCTCCTAAGTCGGGGTGGGGTTCGTAAGCTGCCTCAGCACACAGACATCTAGCCGGGCATGGTACAAACGTAAAAGTAGCATCGTCACTCCAACAGACAAATAAACAAACAAACCTCCATACAGCTCTATCTACAGACTACAGCTTGTAACGTATGCTTTCAATAACATCCAATTCTTGGTGTAGATCCGGGTCGAGAACTCCGACAATAATGGTCGAT
The DNA here is from genome assembly GCA_000812885.1 of Lanzia echinophila. Taxonomy (NCBI): domain Eukaryota; kingdom Fungi; phylum Ascomycota; class Leotiomycetes; order Helotiales; family Rutstroemiaceae; genus Lanzia; species Lanzia echinophila. Next base: position 10,626 of record JWJA01005270.1, read on the forward strand.
GGTAAGGAGATCGTCAAACCCCTGGCCTGGGCTGATCCTGACGTAAATTACCCACTAGGGTGTGTTTCACTCTGGTGGGGTTTCTTCGACAATCACTGGCGCTTGAGCCTCTAAAACAAAGGGGAATCCAATCAAAAAATATAATCGCTTGACTAATTTATTCTAGCTGTAGTTGAAACGAATGAAATTTGATTTATATATTTCAAAAAAGTATATTACAACTTTCCATGATCAATTTTCCATGCATGGGCGATTTTTGTGATTGGTGTCGACAGACTCATTATGGCATTTATTATCACTTTGCCGCCGGTGGTGCTCGCATATTGTAGGTACTGTACTTGAACCAATGGGGGAGAACAATTAAGCAATAATCCGGGAAGCAAAAGAGATAAATGATTGTTGGTGCCTTCCCTTGTCAATCAAATCTACGGAATTCATTCAGTTCTTGCGGTAGTACTGACACTCTGAGAATCCACATGTGAAGTCCTTCAATGGGTTCGCATCTCACCCCTCCATCTCGACTGATATGAACTCTAATACGGTTTCTAATAGAAAAATACGAACTCGGGTAGTGTAATAATCTTACATCGTGTGTTCCCACCCGAATTACATGGGGGGTATTGCATACCTCCGTATGCGTGTGATAACCTCCTCAATAATCCTAAAACCCGACAGACAACAAGCATATGAGCAACCTACATTCCTACCATAAAGCTATGGAGCATCGGTGTATTTTTCCAAAATGCATATCGGCAAGTCGTCAATGTATGACGATATGGAACATATATATGTGTGTGTCGCGTTAAATTCACTCAAAATCGGTCCGCTCATAAGGTAACACTTGTTCACCACTCGGAGCAGAAGGCGTGTGATGCGGGGTACTCCTTGTCTTTCACACTGACTGGACTTCGAATATGACAGCTTGGAGAAGATTTTCATGTTTGTTACCCCATACGTTTATCGAATATAAGCTTTTTGCTTTGAAGCTTGAGTCTCGGCTTCTTTCCCTCCAAGGCCAGGGCGATAAGCCGCATATTTCAAGTTATTGCCTTCAAATGTTCTACTTAAGGTTAATTGTAAGCTTCATCGCAAGTCAATCATCGGACAAAACCCCCCGGAATTGCTATTATAAGTCTAATATTTTGGAGGGGAAGCTACCACCAGTGAGTGCAGTAATTTATTAACCTTTCTTCAATCTCAAATAAATTTAATAAATCATATATTCAAAACAAAAGCCTTTATATTTGAGGATATGATTGTTCAA